>NNCF01126434.1:1937873-2031766 GCA_002313205.1 Laupala kohalensis
TTTTTTTTTTTTTTTTTTTTTTTTTGGTGATATAATGTATTTTTATTGTTTTCTTTTCTTTCATCTTTCTATTTAGATGTTTGTTGATTTCAGGAGGGTCTTTTAGTGGGTATGGTCGAGATATTCGGCGAGTCCCACACACGGGGAAGAGTCACTATGGCTCTTTTCTATGGTGCGAAACTGCATTTTTCCCTACTTGCATGGGCTCTAATGACCTTCGATGTTGACGAGCCCTAAAGCCCCACCGAAAAAAAAAATTAGCCCATCAAAAGATCAATTGTCTTAAATTACTTATTTTTCTTTGTTATATAATGGACGTTAATTTATGATAATCTTTATAATAATAAATGTTTCTTATAATTGGAACTTGTGTGTATTTAGTACTGTCAAAATGTTCCTTTTCATGCCCGAAGATTTACGAATAGTGACATCTTTTTTGCTTTATGGTGTTTCTTGCGCCCTAATCAACAGAAGAAGGATAAATTCCGATAATATTTTCTCAAGTATTTGATTAAACCTGTTTTTGCAACTATGACACCCACAGATACCCACGTCGCGATAATTTTTTATAGTTAGTTATATAATTCACAAAGCATTATTTATGCAAATAAAGACATTCTCGAAAACAGTATAAACATGTGATACGATGTGATGTGAACGAGGAAATCGTGTTTAATTATATTGAGCTCTAATGTTTCTCAACAGCCACTGCGTTCGGTTGGAAAGATGACAAAATTTTACTGGTTACGCGCGCTGAGATAACCCGAGACATCTGTTGAACTCAGCTGTGATACTCTGTTCTTCGAAAATTTCTCCTTATATTTGTGCCTCAAATTACAGGCGCTCTGACGAATTCCTAGCTTTGCATACTACGATAATGCCACCTAACCCGGGTTAGTAACGTTTGGTACTACTTTTTATTTCATGATGTCGATAGATTCTCTACCATGTTTGATGGATTGAGCTTTTCGTGTTTCTGAAGGGAGTTTGTTAAAAATACCTTGTATTTATAGTCAGAAAATTGCCTTAAACCAGTTTTTTCTCTCACGTGACTTGACACATTTCCCAATCACGAAATATTGTTTAATATCCAATTCTAGCAATTTTTGCCATCGCTTTCTAATTGTGCATTTTTATCTCAGTATGCTTTCTTAATTTTTTTCTCTGAATTTCACTGCGAGTATTTAGGTATGCTTTTATTTAACTGCGTTCATCACCGTCTGAATTTTTGTTTTTTTTTCTGTTTGCTTCCATATTCTTCTTCTTTACCTGTGGCTCCTTGTTGAAATATAGGGCATCAGTAAAGGCTTTCCACCGTCTCTGTTTCCTGCAACAGCTCTCACTTAATTCCATGTTTTTGTTTTTATTTCTTTCAGTTTTCCCGATCTCTTCATAAATTGCCCTCCTACATGTGTCTCTGCTTCTGTCTCCGTGCTGGTTCCGCTCAAGCACGTCTTTCTATGGCGTCTGCTGGCTTTCTTAATGTATTTCCAATCCATCGCCATTGCCTCTTATATATTTGTTGGGCGATGGGTATCTCCCCAGCTAGTTTCCAAAGGTCTTCGTTCCTTGTCTTCTCTGGCCACCGTATGTTGAAAATTGTGCGTAAACAACGGTTTATAAATGTTTCAATACGGGTATTTATATTATTTACTAACCTGGTCTCTGCTCCGTACAAGAGGACTGCCTAATTTGGTGTCTCGTGAAATACATTTGTTGTATCAAATGTTTCGGAGACGTTAGAAGGCTGTATTGGCTTTATTAATTCTTTCAATGACATCATCTGAAGCACCTCCAGTCTTTGTCACAACACTCCCTAAGTAAATGAACGAATCAACTTGTTCGATAGTACGATCTTCTATTTTGAGGAGTTTCATTGCTTTACTGTTTAAGCGCATTTCCTTTGTTTTGTTTACATTAATCTTAAGTCCTGGTGTTTTGGCTTTTTCTTGTAGTTTTGAGATCTTCTCTTGCATGTCTGTATGCCGATGAGAAAAAAGGCAGATTTCATCCGCATAGTCGAGGTCTTCCAACCTTTCGAAAAGGTTCCATCGAATGCCACTATTTCTCTTTTTTGTTACCTGTCTCATCACATCATCCATGACGAGGAACAACTACGGTGACAATATGCAGCCCTGTCTGACACCACTTGTAACATTTACACGACGAGACAGCTTTCCATTATGGATTATTTGACATGTGTAGTTCGTATACAAGTCCTTAATAATATTTATTATTTTCTGAGGTACGCCATATTTATTAAACTCATTCCAGATTTTCCCATGGTCCAAAGTGCAGAATGCCTGTTCGAACTCCACGAAAGTTAAATGTAGAGAAGTTTTCCACTCTTTATCACTTTGCTCTATAATGAGACGGAGTTTATTTATCTGTTCTACACAGCTTCTTTTTCTTCTAAATCCTGCTTGTTCTTTCCTTAGCCGTTTTTCTAGTGCATACTCCATTCGGTTCAAAATGACTCTGATGAATACATTGCTTGGAATTGACAGAAGTGATATGCCCCTCCAGTTCTTGCATTTTGTTTTTTCTCCTTTTTTCGCAATTTTTACTATTAAACCAGTTTTCTAATCTAATGGAATCTTCTCTTGACTCTAAATATTTTTGAAAAGGGGGTGCAGTATGTATGCAACTGTTTACACTCATCAGTTAAAATTTCTGGACAAAGATTATATTTCGCTGAGATTTTCCATTCTTGGTCTGCTTTAGGGTCACTTTGATCTCGCCAAAGCACGGGGGTCTGTGCTAATACTCATTGACGTCTGCAATTCAGGTAGTTCTTAAACATGTTATTCAGACTCTTCAACTGGTATGTGTGTCATATGTCCCTGTTCCAAAATTCCTGCATAATGTTTCTCCCACCGTCTCATTTGATCTTCCTCGTTCGTAAGCAGAATGCCATCCTCACTCCTTATAAGGTACGACAAACGCTTTTTATTTCCCAACAGATGCCTCATGATGCTGTATAACTCATTTAAGTTATTTTTACTGGCAGCTTCTTCAGCTTGGCTGGCCAATTCATTTACCCATGTTCGTTTGTTTTTACGAGCGCCCTCCTTTACTTCCTTATCCAACCTTCAGTACTTTTGGGTAAGCGTTTTTGTTTTCTTCTCTTGTTCCGCTTGCATTAATCCGCAATTTCATCTGCTTTCGTTGTTCGATTAAATACCAGGTATCTGACATAATCCATTCTTTCTTTTCTTTTATTCTTAACTCTAGAGTGTACTTACTGACATCAAGCTAGTTGTGTTTAATTTCTTCCCAACTCTCATTTGTGTCCGAAGTATGAAGCTCACTGAGAGACTGGGACCTATTTTGCAGTTCTATCCTGATCTGACTTCTAACTTCCTTCTCTCGCGCTTCGCGTGTAACAAATCTCTTGGAAGATGTTTCATATTGCCTTTTGACACCTCTGATTTTTATCGTCATGGTAGCCATTATGAGATGGTGGTCACTACCTATGGCTCCACTTGTTCATCTCACATCTAAAAGTGATTTACGCCATTTATTCTGAACAAGAATATGGTCAATCTCAGTTTTTCTCAGTTGTTGAATCAGGAGATATCCAGGTTACTTCGTGACAATATTTATGAGGAAAAAGAGTTACAACAATCTCGTGGTCGCTGCAAAATTCAATTAAGAGCTCTTCGTTTTTATTTTTCCCTCCTAGACCATGTTTTCCCATAACATGTTGATTTCCACGATTGTCGGAACCCACTTTGACGTTTACATCTCCCTTACTAAATCCCTCCGAGGGACTTTACTAATAGCTTGCTTAAGAGGTTTGTAAAAATCTAGATTTTCTTCTTCACTCATTTCAGTCGGAGTATAACCCTGGATGATTTCTTATTTTCCCACGAAAGTAGCTACATCAGTGACATTTTAATAGAGATTAGAACGTCGTTTTTGTTACAAGCAAGCCAGCACCATTCTTGTGAATAGTCTTCTGGTACACCGAAATACAGAAAGGTTATAAGACCATCTTTCGTTGTAAATGCTCCAAAATCCTTCCATCGTATTTCGCTCAGTCCCGGAATATCGAATTCATACCGTCTCATTTCTCGAACAACTTGACTCGATTTATCAGCTTATTTTCATGTTCGTACATTCCAACATCCAATTTGCATAGCCTTTTTCATAGCAAAAATCGTCTTAGGTCCGGTCTGGCTCTTTACACCAGTGACTGTCTGTAATCAGAATAGTTTAAGGAGTAGACAGATTATTAGACCATCATCTCCATCTGCGTAGATGGAATGCAGACATGCAAGAGTATTTCCCCTCTCGCGTGAAAGGATCTATGATTATCCCGCCAAAGGTCGCCACTTCCTCGTTTGTGAAAACTGGTTCCACCACGAGGTGAGGCTAGCATTCGGGTTGGATAGGCTGTAAGTTGCGCGTCACGATCCCTTGGCCCCCTGCGTCCATATTAGTGAATAATTAATGTTACAATAAAAAGAAAATCATCTATAAAGGCTAGCTGTCATAACAGAACTAATATAAAGTGAAACTAACAGCATTTGTACATCAGAGGTTCAAGAAGAAACTGGATCGTCTATGACAGAGGTAAAAGTTATTTGGCTTCCTTATGGATTCTTTCAAATAACCTGTTAAAAAATATCAGTGATACGCGGAGAAGTTGTTTCACCTTACACCACATTATCATAATTTAGAATTAAAATTCATATTCTCGTATAATAGAATAAAATATTGAACAATAATAAAAAATTATATAGACCAATCTCGCGAGTCAAAGAGTGTTGCACTTATTCACCTACCTATTGAGAATATATCAGAACACGTTTTAAAGGAAACAAGTTCTTAATGAGGATGTAGTGTTTAGAAATACCTGCTACAGGAAAAAACATATTGTAATCAAGTTTCTTCTTCCTATAAATAAGATGCACACATCGTAAACTAGCGTTGTTATTGTAAGATTTTCCCGGCAGGTATCGGATTTTTATCGTTAATTATTTAGTAACATGAAAAATTAAAATTTATTTCAATTATTCTAAAACATCTCTTGTCCATTTATCTATTACGTGTAACATTGTGCTCAGTGACTTACTCAAGGCGCAATCCTTATATAATATTCATAAAAGATCACTTTTTAAGGTAAAGACCTGTGTTCTCACGTCATACTTAACTGATTTTTCCTAATATGAGGTATCATTTTTTCACAGATTATTTTGTGGACTTACGAATTAGCGTATTATAACGTTTTACCATGTACTTTTTTTTCATTTGCTTTAAAATTCAAATTTATTTCAAATTACTGTAAGTTGATCCAAGTAGCACAGCTCGCCGCGAAGAAACAATGAAAAAAGGTTAAAATACATGTATACAAACACTATATTTTATACCCAGTTTTGTATCTGTATTCACAAATCGGCGCTCATGGAAAACGTGATATTATTAAACTGAGGTAAGAGAATTTTGTCGAGTGTATCAGACAAGTTTCTAAGTTAAACATTATAAAATATGTAACTTAATAATACCACAGGTATTTAGTATATGAAGTTGTGCTTTTTATTTTGTTCACAAATATTACTCTGGTCACTGCCATGGTTAATTTTCACTTAATGAATTCTTCTAGGTTTCTTGCTTTTTACTGTTAACTTTTACAAGGATGTTCCTGTAGGAATGCGTCTAGAATATTATCAGATTATGAAAAAACGTTTTATTAATTGATCGAAATGCATTCATTATTTATTTATGGACCTAAAATTATAGGTTTTGCATAAATATTATCCGAGACTTACATTCGCGCCTGAAATATATTCGTGCAAAATATGTTTTCTAAGACTTGAACTAAATAGTCCTTGCGTTGTGTGAGAATATGTTTATATGATGCCTAAATTCTTATTAAGTTTATTACATATTTTAATAGGGTTCCAGTGACCAAGTGTAGCATCCTCGTCCAAAAAAACAAAGTACCATGGTTCGAGTACCGGTGCTGCTCAAGCACGTTGATCACGTACAAACTAGCGAAAGTTACGTTTCAGTCTTGAGTGTTCAACGTCTATGAGACAACCGCTGGCCACACTCGAACACACATTTGCGACAGATATCGCGAGCGATCTTGTCGCCAGATGAAGTTTTCTGTCATCTCTTATCTGACAGACTTATTTGTTGTATCTCCCATACTTAACGTTCAGTGGCTTCGCTCCCTAATGTGCGTCAATGGATCACATCCACTCGCTAGTGGAATCAAAACTGGCAGATCGACGTCTCTCGCCGATGTAGATTTGGTATATCCTAATATTTAGGACGACAAAAGATTTCTGAAGTCGGTGATAGATTTCCATCAGTTCTTGTGATGTCGTGGTATGCTCTCATAATAACAGGGAGGGCCTGCCTAATAGAAAAAGTATATAGGCTGCATTCGTTGTGGGACATGGTCGCTATCACAGTAAACTTGCTTTAACATAAAAATTATTCTGGCGCATTCATTATGCATTGAAAATTGACATGATACCACGTTTATGCGGATTTTTGTCAACTTTTATTCAGTGAAGAACAGTTTTTTCTCTGGAAGAAATATAAAATAAATATTGTAAAAACTATTTTTGGCATTTTTGAAAAAAAAATTCAAAATACCGATCTTAACTGCTGATATATTTTCCGCAAACTTATAATCCGATTTCTTGACCTGAAATACATAGGAAGTAATCTCAATCAAAGTCCGTTTGATCTTTGCAGGTAGAACAGTTTTTGACTCTCAATTGCATGGACCAAAATATTTAAAAAAAAAAAAAAAAATACTTGGAGCAACCATGGCACATTAAGAGGAGGGGGGCAACAGCTTGTTGTTGATCGTCTGATAGATCTGGCAGATATCACTTCTATTTTTCGCTTCGTTGGGAGAGAACGATCGATTTGGCCTGCTAGATTTCTGTTCCAGACCGATCTTGTTCAACCGACAATCGTTCATCTCGGATTATAACACACGGATTATTTAAGTAGATATCGCTCAGAAACCACAAATATGCCACCAGTCACTACGGCTCTTCTCTATGGTGCGAAACTGCATTTTTCCCTACTTGCATGGGCTCTAATGACCTCGATGTTGGCGAGCCCTAAAGCCCCACAAAAAATGTGCGGAAAATACTTATGTTGATTTTTTTTTATTTCCCCTATTTTTGGAGTATAAGATTTTGGTAACTAATATCTTCTGACCTACGCTATTACGGCGTGAGAGAGATAATAAACACCGTTATAACACGCACATCTGCCTTACGAAATGAAATATTAATAAATCGGGTTAGAAATGTTAATAAAAACTCGTTAGAAAATGTAAAAAAGGATTGCAATAACCAGTTCTTACCATAATTGAACTACATGTATCAATTTAGAGTATTTCAAAACCTTTGCACAAATGCTCCAAAAATTGCAATGTTCAAATTCATACTACGTACACCATCTTAAATATATAATAAATAAAAATCTTCTAAGAAAACAAGCTTTTACTAAATACGAAGAAAATGAGTTTAGGTTTTAATTAAGGTAATGCAATGAGAAATGCTAATATAACCACACATCTTTCACATTAGTAGATCCAAATAAAAATTTACGTACTTTCTATGTATGTGAAAATGATTTAATATATTATGTTGAATCTCTTCAAAAAGCTTGTCTTGCGAAAAGTGTTTATAAAAGTTGTTATCTATTAATTTCATAGGACAATGATTGGTTGGTTAGTAAGTACTTGCTGAAGAATGTATTTTCTTAACAATTCGCGCGACAAACGTTTTGTGATTTGTCACTCGTTATTTTTCAAGTGTCGTTATTGATTTATATTACATTGAAATTGGTTGGTATCATCTTTGGTTGAAGCTATGAATGGGATCTGAGTAATATTTTCAACGCGTTGACGATAACAGAGGTCAGGGTCACACACACTACAACTGGAAGTGTTTTTATTTTAAGTTCTTCGGAGAAAACACACTAATACCTCGGTATAGTTTACTATTCGAAAAGTTTATGATTGAGAATTTGATGTAAAATTGAAATATTACCAGATGATGTGTGTGTTATTTTTCTTTCCAATCATCATTGAGAGGTTCTCAATCATCATTGAGGTTGCCGAAGAGTGGGGTATACAAATCTACTCGAGACTACCACACCCATACCATCAAATCTTTGTCACTCCCGAACCTCTCACCCCACTTCCCATTTCCTTGGGAGAATCGAGGCCATAAATTTAACATACCATTAAGGTCTGTTCAAAAGTCATTCGCATAGAGACAAAGCACTGAGCCAGATACATTCCATCTCTAGTCTATGATTTAAAAATATCCATTTCGAAATCTAATGAAAAAAACTCTCGTTACAGTTAAACAATCCTTACTCTGAGTTATTAAATATGTATACCCAAATTTGGGGTATTTTAAAGTACTAAGATATTAGTGTTTCTTCTTAATCTTTCGATTTAGACCTACTGATGCGAAGAACCTTACGTATTCCTATACACTATACGATTTTACTTCTTATGTTGGGCGATCGAGTTCTTTTAAATTTTTTAGACAATAATATTTTTTTCAAACATAATATTCGTGCCGGTTCTGACCGTGAAAATGATCCGTAATAGGACGAATCGAAAAGACTCGTTAGCGGATGTTTCTCAGTTCTTACAAGACCGATTTTCCGCCTTGAAAAATATGAATGGAAGATCACTTTCGCAGAAAAATGTCGAGACACATGTGACCTATTTTAAACTAATTAAGGCAACCTTTTCTTTTCAAAAGAACATAGCGGAAAATTTTTGCTCCCCTCGACATGATTCCATCATGACATGCTCTACAACCAGAGAAAAATAGTACGTATAAAAATTGTCAACTATTCGTTGAACTACGTTACAGAATGTTGTGCATCTGAATAAAAGCTAATTGATATTAACTATTAAAATAACACAGAATATGAATTTATAAAAATCAATAGCATTTGTGAAATAATTTGCCGGCCGCCTCTTGGTTCATGCCTAGTGTATATCTGCCTCCGGGAGCAACAAATTTATTACAAAGAACTCGGAAATAAATCTGCTAATTGTGCCTAAATTGTACGTTTTTTAAAGTTTGATATGTGCCCTCATTAACTAAATAACCTAACAGAAAAACATTAAAATAATGTAAAAAGTAGGAGTTTTTGAATTTTGTTTACCTTTGCACCATTGATTATATTAAACGACTTGGCTTAAATGAGAAATTAACGTCACTGCTTAATGTCCAAGTATATTTTAAACCATATAAATAAAGTAAAGAGGGGCTGATTTTCATGCTCAAACCTCGATACCAGTCGATATCACTATAGGAAAATCGTGATTCTCGAATTTAAAAAAATTTTAGAGCTCATCCCTAGAGCCTTACGCTACATGGTATGATATTTTACAGATAATTAGTCTAGAATGACAGTTATATGTTGACATTTTGTGAAAACACAGAAATAGAAAAAGAATATTATAATAAATAGTGCGTCAAGTCCCATACGTGAACTGAGTAAATTTTTAAGTTATCATTATGGAGGGTCAAAAAATTCACGAGGTAGGAGCCTTCTAATTCTTTTAGCGTGAGGATCTTGTTTTCCCAGTTCACAGTGGATTGCTACTGGGATGTTTTGGAGTCGATTGTGAGATTTCGTACCAGGTTGAAGTATGAAGTGAGGAACATCTAGTTAATGATGCATCAATGTATTATGAATAAACCAGGGTGCTATTAGGATGTTGCAAAGGTATCAGTTTTGGAATATTTGTAGTTTGTTGATATGTGTGCGTGCGACAGTTCCCCAAACGGGACCAGCGTATGTTAGAATAGGCCTGAATACGGCTTTATATAGGTGGAGAGAGATATTTATGTGTAATGGTAAAGAGGATTTTTCGAGGCAGTATAACTGACAATATATGATTGTTTATATTTAGGTGACATGTTAGTCGCCTGCCCATGAGGACTCCTAGATATTTTACGAGTGGTTGGTTAATAATATCAAAAGGTTCAGGAGGTCGACGGAGTGTGAATATGCTCGCTTGACTTGTAAGAGGATTGAGACGTATCCTCCACATGTCTGCCCATGGATTGAGAAGTTCTAAATGGCTTTGAACAGAATCGACCTCTACTTTGAGTTCTTAGCGGGCTTCGTATATATCAGTATCATCCGCGAATAATGCGTGAGATGTATCTTTCGTGGTGGGGATGTCGTGTGTGTATATTTTAAAGATGAATGAGCGTAGAACCTTGTAGTACCCCTGATCGGGTTGGATGAACGGGTGAGAGTATACCAGGCAAGCGGATAGAGATTGACCGATTATCCAGAAGACTTGAGAGGATTGATACTAGGTAATGAGAGGTCCGTATGTCGTGCACTTTGAATTTTAGATCTGGATGCATACTGCGTTAAACGCTTTTGCTATGTCTAGAACTACGTGCTCTATTATGTTTCCTGTGAGCTGTTGTAGTGTATTATGTCGTAGAAGATGATGACAGGTGGCTAGTTGCGATTGAAAGCCAAATTGATGCTTGGGTATAAAACCTGCCGTGGAGAGGAAAAATATTGAGTCGAGGTAAGAGACACGTTTCGAATATTTTGTTTAATAGTAATTTTAAACTTATTGGACGATAACGTTTAGTTACAGCTGGGTCTCTCCCAGGTTTTCGGATTAGGATAATATGAGCGTATTTCCAATTGTACGGAAAGTATAGTAAGTCAGACATGAGTTGAATGTGGTGGTCAGATTTATGTAATGGATATAAAGGATATCGGGATCTGAAGACATTTTTGGCATAGTTTTATTTTATTTTTTTGATTCCAAGTCCAAGAATATAATTATTACTAGAATACATAGCCAGTCGATGTAGAATTAAAATTGTGCAACAAGAGAATTAAAATGCAAAGAGAAGTGAAAAGTTTTTTTTTCTTTGGTAAGAAGACTTTCATTCCCAGGGTGGTGTAATATACAAAATTGGGGGGAAGGTACGTGAAAAAGGTTAGATACAAACTGCTTATGTGGCCGAGTTGTTACTGTAGTAATTACTTTAACATCGTAATGTACATTGTATGTGTAAAATTAGGTGTGAACAAATATAACAAAAATAATTAATGTTAATTTTAGCAACACTCACCAGCCTGCCTCAATACTGTGTATCTGGATTATAATTGTTTTAAACTCATACCTTCATGATATATTCGTTCAGTGTTTCGTACCAATTGATAGAATTATTTGCATCTGATTTCTGTCGGTGCTAAATTTTAGAAGACTTCTTTTTATTCATTGCTTAATGCGATTCCAAAGCATATTTTAAGGAATTTTCTCTTGGTGACACCGGGGGTACAGAAGCTTCTAATATACTCCCCAGTCTGTGGTCCTCCCTGGAAAATTAAATTCGAACTTATCTTCATTTCAAGTCACAGAAAATTTCAGGGGAATACGAATGTACCAAAATTTTGAAATTATACTACAGACAAAATGTAATCGGTATTCTTTCAAATGTTACTGAAATGTAAACATACTAATTAATAAATTAAGATACTCTGACATAATTTTTTGCCATCTTCAACTGGTCTTGTCAAAAAAAAAAACAATTGGATGATTTCACCAACTTTTTGTCATTTTTTGCGCCGGCACCAATTGATAATAATTGCTCCTGAGTTGTTTTAATTTTCAATTTTAAATCATTAAATGAAAACAAAGATTGATTGGCATATATAAACAATGATCTTGACATTGGATAATAAAAACAATGCAAAATATTACTAACATTGTAAGGATGTGCTGTTGTCTCATTAATACACTGATTTTTTAAATATAACATAGTTCATAGAAACTGGATTCACGAAACCTAAATCGTGGGGAAAAAATGTGAATTGAACAAATTTCGAATCGATTCATCATTAATTTTACAAAATATTAGTGATTTCGGATTATTCTTTATTATTTTGAAAAATGCTCATTGGAAATGAATTTGTTTGACTCAAAGATAGAATAACAAGATAAGCACTCATTATTTTTGTTTAGAATGTGTTTACAGATATAATATTGGTCGTAAAAATCCCATGATTCATGACTTCAAAATAGAATATTGAATCAGACACGTGAATTCCATCACAGCGGTATGGTCCGAGAGAAAAAAGTGAGAAAGGCGTTACACATGAAACTGGAGCGGAGAGAACAGACATTCCTGTTTGTTTCCTGTTACATAAACTACTTCGAGGCTGTTCCAAGACTTATCGACACATGACTAGCTATATTGTGAAAGAAAGGTGTGGCCCAATGTCATATTAACTGCAAAGTGAATCAATGATATTACATTTATAGGTTGTAAATGTAGTGACTATGATTCGTTCACGATAGCTTGCTCCATCGCGCCTCCGATAAAGTAAAGTAAAATTATAATTTCAGAATAGTGAAGCTATATAATTTCATAATAATGAAGCTATAATATAGAACTGAAAAATAATAAACAGAATGTGTTAAGGAAATATTGGTTGTCAAAGTCGATTCTTTATACGAAGTTGGTACTTCATTAAATATTGGAAAAACATAAACGAGGCCGTACATTAATCACAAGTAGTTGTAAAATTCTCTGTCATAAATACATTTGTAGGTACAAATGTATTTCCTCAAAATGCCCATTGATTCCATGGTTAAGCATCGATCCAAGAATTCGTATTCGTTTGTAATTTAAACCTTGTTTTGTTACAGCATTAAATGACGCTGTTATGAGGATAAACTGAGAAGGTTATTAGCATCTTACTCATAACTTTAATAATTTACACATGTACTTCTTCGGTTACTGAAATATCGTAAATTATATTTTCAGGTGATGAACTGTGTTAGCACGACCGTGAAAAGTCGTGACAACCTTCAATGGCAAAGATAAGATTTGAAGGTGGAGTTCAAGTCGTTGTAGAGTCTGGCGTAACATACAATTACTCCTAGAAAGGCCAAGGGTGATTGAATTTCTTCGGTAGGAAACCTGTTACTTGTAAATTAACCGAAGCAAAGAAATTTACTCATTTATCAATTTATAAAGCTTTTTGAAATGTGGGATATCATTAATTGCAACAGTTATTTTACTATGAATGACGCATTTTAAAGTATTTTCATCCCATTACATTTATTTAGGTTTTTTCATATTTCCGGTTTTATTGATGAAGATTTCGAAGGGTATATTAAGCCACATTTATTCTATTACATTAAAAGTCGTTAGAGGTAAAATACATAATATTTGGTCTAGATTCACAGCTAATATACCTTCCTCATTCGTTTTGAAACAGGTTCCATTAACATCCATGTAGCCTCGTAAAAACGTAACTTTCACTTCGCAGTCATATTCATCGATTTGACATTGACAGTTTGACATTGATACTAATTTCTTCGGAACATAAACTCCAACCTCAATGTCCTTTAGATATAACTTCAAACTCCAACCTCAATGTCCTGTAGATATAACTTCGTATTTACCTGAGGTGATTCAGGGTTATCGGCAAATATTCTAATATATCAGTTTTTGAATAATTGTTTCTTCCATCGACCTTCGATGATGATTACAATTTTCTGAAAAACGCGTTTCCTTCAAGTCTTTGGTCAATTTCACTCAAGAGAAACTAATAAAAATAAAATTACGTAAGAAATCGTTTACTTGACGATAAAAGAAGAGTCATGCAATCTCAAGGACTTTTCTATTTTGAGGATCAGGAATGAGATTCTTTGGATGCTCTCAATTTCTGATTGAAGTGATATCTGTCTTTCAGTTTTCATAAAATCTCTCTTTAACACTCTTTCTCTTTGTATAAGGACTCCCTGCGGGGACATATATCTCTTTTCTTTATACGTTGGGGCATACTTCTCTTTTTGTTGTTTTTAATTTATAGTAAGCGTCTGAAAAGTCGAAAATTGATTTAATATTGATAATTACTCAGAGTTTCGCCACCGAGGAAAAATTTATTTGAACTTTTATCCACCTTATTAACATTAATATGACCCGAGAAACATACAGGACCGGTAACATGCATGCCATTTCTAATTTTCATGAACTCACTGATGCCACGAGTAGCCAAATGAAAAATATCTCAGAGTTAAATGACTAAGTATTTAAATGTGACCCCAGGTAATTATACGAGTACGCTTGTGTGTTTATGACCCTACACATTTATATTGAACTTAGAGTAGGTGTTTAGAGATTATTATTTTGATTTGGTCGCTCATAATGCAATTACGCATAAATTAAAAATAATTCAAAAGCCATAATTGATACTAGATCATTTTCTGGATATAACCCCAGCAAGGGAAATAGTATACGCAACCCGTTTGGTAAAATTCATGTTACATAACGTATACATTGTGGTATAATCTTCGATTAAAAATGAAGTAACTTAAAATTAATTTGTGATTAATAGTACCGTGGCATCAATGTGGGTGCAAAATTTCATGTATTGTGTTTTGAATATTGGTTGCTAAATTCGATCATTGAAAGCAGACGCCAAGAGTTGGAGAAAATCGTTGAGAAAAGCTCCAAATTCTCACTTAGAAGAGTAACCTCTAATCGATTACATTTTTCCCCTATTAACTCATTGCAACGTACACGCCTAGTTTCATGGGAATGCGTCTCATTCAACGATTATATTGACTCTTTGTGCGAAATGACAAATTCAAGTGAAGCTAGAATTCACGTATATCTTAAATAGAAGAAGCAGAGAAGTATACATGAAAGTCGTGCAATAGATCTGAAAGAAATAATGTTTTGACTTCATCAGCAATCGCCAACATCAGTGACTCACGAGAAAATTCTGTTCGTAGAGAAATCTTGGCATTAATTTAAACTTTTATTAATAATAAAACACAAAATTATGTTGTAAGAAGTGGGTTTTCATGAAACGGCGTTTCTTCTGTGTGAATTTTCCTATGAATCTGGCGTTTCATCAGGGTGTTCGCCTAAGGGTTAAACATGCAAACCTCCACAAAACAAGACTGCATGCATATCCGTATGCTTAGGTATGTTTCAGATGCAGAAAAAAGTTTTTTGATTATAGTACCTTGAAATGGTAAAAACCTGGAGTGGTAAAATAAATTACGAATGTTGCGTGTTCATCGAAAGAGTTCAGCAACATTCGTAGTTGATGGATGATATAATTTGGTTAAGTCAAGAATCAAAACGCTTTCCACTAATTTTGAAAATTGTTATCAAATTTACTAGAATTTTATGTTTTGAATGATTAATAGTACATTGTTTCATAAAATATAAATTGTTTTTAAAATTCGGAATGAAAATGTTTATTCCTTTCTTGGAGTTTTCCGCTTGACCCAGCTTAAATATGTTACGAACTTCAGAAACAAAAAAGCTCTGAAGCGATACGAGCCCATTTGCCGACATTCATGCCTCTACCGTTTGAATGAAGTAATACACCTATCAACAGCTGTTGTAAAGTAAATATAGTTCTTAAATCGACTTGAAATGCGGCACTTTTTCGACAAACAAAGTTCACTTCGTAACATGGTTTTGAATCAAGAGTATGAACGGCAAATCTGGATCTAAAACACAGATTGTCTATGCCGACTATGTAGAGAGAAGTAAGAAACAATAGACTATTTTTAAGGATGCTGTATTTTGCCTAAGAATAAGTAACGTACAACAGAGTTTGTTCATACATACATTGACATGTATGAAAAACTTTCGGGTTCACCGTGAAAGATAACTGATATGAACAAGAACCGACCTTGACGTTGACGAGCACTAAAGCCCCACAATAATAATAAGAAAAACAAACTAGAACCAAGTTCTGTGAACTCCATTGAGAAAACCACAATTCTCTGGGACCAACCAATAAATACCGACAGGACGATCAATGCAAATAAGCCTGACATTGTTCTGACGGATAAGGAGAGTAAGGAAGGCAGAAAAATTGCTCAAATATAAAGACCTAGTTATTGAATGCCAAATAATGTGGGGAATAAAGATAAAAGACTGCCATACTATTGTTGGATTCACAGGAACAGTGAGCAAGAAGACAATATACAGAAAATTCCTAGAAAGACCCATCTGTCGGAAGTCCAAAGAATAGTCACTCTGGGGACGGTTCATGTAATTCGGAAAAGTGTGCACATAAAATTATTCAAGAAGGCGCAGAATAAGAAAAATGTTTCTCGTGACATATCACAACCCTTCATGAGAAAAAGCAAATCAAATTTATTCGCAGCGCATGGAACAAGTAGATGAAAATAAGCATCTCTTAATGCGTATTATAAAAACAATTATTTTATGTGGGAGGCAAAATATTCCTTTAAGAGATCACAGGGATGATGAGAACATTGAGTCTTCTAAATAGGAATGAAAAGGATAACACTGTGAACAATGATGTACATTTCAGAGAATTGCTTCGGTTTAGAATGGATGCTGGTGACTATGTCCTGCGTAAACACTTGCGTTAGAGAGAGCTCCTTCGAATGCTACAAATGAAAGATATGATAATGTAAAATATATAGGAGGACAGCAAATGTCCTGCAGGTACGAAAATACATAAATTTCTGTCTCCAACGATATTACATTTACATTACACTTTTAAGATATTTATAACACTGATATATTGCTATATGTTTTGAAATAATACTCTGAATATTTATTTTACTTTCAAATTTCAAATAAGATGGTAATAAGTTCATTTAGCGGCTTAGAGCATGAATAGAATTGACGACGACCAAAATGTAGAGGACCATGATATACATGACCCTTTCGTTACAGAATTTTTTTCACTATGCTGCAGACAGAGAAACGTATATGAGAAAATAAGTGCAATGGTTTTGCACCGCTAGTTTTTCTTAAGTTAAATTTCTCGAAGCAAAGAAACATGACTTAATGTCTCTTAGTCAGCTCTCTCAAACACCAACACAGGATTTAAGAAAGAGCACCGATTGAAGAATAGAAGACACTATCAGCATACTCAAAGAAAAGGATGAATCTATATTTTGTGACCAATATTATGAAGTTCGGGATATAGCTGAAAATTTAGATTTAGATTTTTTGATTGATTTAATGATGCCACAAATTGTTTCCCTTCAAACCACAACTTCCTTTAAATTTTGAACATGTTTTGTTCTCACACGAAGCCTCTGTCTCAAGGATTAATGATGCATTCAAATTTTGGGTTCAATGGAGAGGAACAGTCCCAGTCGTAAACAGCTCTTGCACTTAATTTTTCGAAAGTCAGCGCCATATTTCACCAGTAATTTTGTACTTGTTCTTGAAAAATTAAATGCTTGTGTACCTTAAAGAGGTGAATAAAATTTTTGCATCATTAATTACAATAAAAGTTTTACATCTATCACTTTCCCCTGTGGCATAAAAAAATTAAAATAATCTCATAAGTAGGGCGTTAAAGTACCCATCTTAATTAACAGTTAGATGACCTAAACTTACAATTTGCTTTAGAACTTTCAAAATGTTTCTCAGGTTGAAGTGTTTTCTGAAATGTCCTATGCTCAAGCTTATATTTCTTTTGTTATGAGTCCCCCGAAAAAATTAGTCTGTATCCACCTCTGGTTCAGTATCATAATAATGATTATAATACATAAGTACAATACTTTGGTTACTTATTATTGTTTCATTGAGAAGCACAAACTGCAGCAGTTGGAAGTAATGGTTCCAACCGTGGCAGTCGACATTGCGAGCGAAATACAGTATATTTAGTTTATCAAGTCCCATTGTACAGTGGGTCCAAATAGTAAAATTTCCCATTTTGGGATGCATATTATAGTCTTTTGCAGTAATGTCAGAAAACATAAGTATAACAATATAATATAATAATATTTTATTGGACCACATAGATCATAACTATGATGTATGGCGAGTCATAGTACTAAAAACAATAACAATAATATTTACATATAAGAATAACAACATATAATAATTTTGATACATTTAACCATATTCATTTAACTTAGGCTAAGTAGAATCAACATAAAATACAATTATTTTCTACTATTACAGAATATTAATATTTATTTAGACTAGGTCTATATTTATGCTAAAACAGTGTAATTTAATATTGTTAGATCTTTTCCTGCATCATGGGTCACCTTCTGCACCTTTGTTCTAATGATTACCTGCAACAGATTGTATGTCATACATTAGTTATTATTGGGGAATTCTTGTACATTGTAGTAGAGTTTCTTTTGTAATAATTGTTTGAGTTTTGTTTTGTATGGGTTCAATGTATTAATGTTTTTAAGGTTTATTGGTAACGCATTATATAGCTGTATACCTGCATTATGAGTGCTTTTTTGCCTAAGAGTGAATGTTATCTGTGGTAGATGGATATTTCTGGCCTGTGTAGTGTTGTGAACAGTGGAATTAAATCTGTAGAGTGGTCCTTGGTCTAGTAGATTCTTTTTTACGAAGTTCAAAGTATCAAAAATGTATATGCATGGCAGAGGGAGTATTTTCAACTTTTCAAATAATGGTTTACACAAAGAAAGTTTATTAGTGTTGGTAATTTGTTTGTATTATTCTCTTCTGTAAACTAAAAGTTTGTTTTGTTTCTGGCGCTTGTCCCCAAATTATTATACTATGTTTTAGAATGGAATGGACATGCATAGTATACTGTTTGAAGGGTATCTGTTGTGCAATTTGCTGTTAGAACTCTGATGGCATAGTTTACTGTGCTGTTTCATATTCAGTGTTTCTAGGTGACAGTTCCATTTCATGTTATCTTGTGTAGTAAGTCCCAGAAACTGTGTTGTTTGTTTAAAGATGAGGTGGTTACCATTAAATTCAATGTTAGGTGTGTGCTGTTTAGATGAATGAGGATTATGGAAAGAAACTATGCAAGTTTTGTCAGTGTTTATTATGAGTTTATTTTGTTAGAGCCATTGGATTAGGGTGGCAATGGTGTATTTAGTAGTGTTAAGTAAGTTTTCAGCAGTTTTGGCATGGAACAAGATGTTTGTGTCATCAGCAAAAAGTACAATTTTGTGGTTTTTGATGATGGATGGGATGTCATTAATATATAGAAGAAGAAATAGTATGGGTCCCAGGGTGGAACCCTGAGGAATTCCATGAGTGACATGCATGGGCTGAGACCGGTGATGTTTCATTTGATTTTCATGTTGGTAGGTACTTGTACTATTTGCTGTCTTTCAGATAAATATTACTTTAGCCAGTTGTATCCTATTCCCCGAATTCTGTAATTTTCTAGTTTACTGAGGAGAATTTCATGGTCAATTGAGTCCCGTATCATATGTAAAGGCAAGGTAAATGTGTATGCTCCTGTCAATTATTGTTTGAATGCTATTTGTTATTCTTGTGGGTTCGTTTATTATGGTTTACAAATTAAATGATTTCATTAGGTGGATGAACTTTCCTCGTTCATATTTAATGATGTTGTTTGTTTGTAAAAAGTAAATGTTCAGATCTCCGAAAATAATGATAAAATGGTTCTTGTGTTTTGTCAGTTTGTTAAGAACTGTTTCTAGGTTTTTTCTGAAGGTTTCAAGATTTCCATCAGGTGCTCTGTAAATACTTAAAATAAATATCTTTAAAGCGAGGATTTCAACTATAGTACACTCAAAGTCTGAGTCCTTAAACAAGTAGTTAAAATCTGTGTTTTGCCTGGATTGTATGTTAAGTTTTAGGTAAATACAAGAACCTCCATATGCGTGATGAATATAAATATAAATTTATTGTCAAAAAACAGTACATACTGCGTATGACCACGTGGAGGAAAAAAAAACTAATTTACTCTCCGGAAGCAAGCAAGGGACCATCCCATCAATTCCGATCAAGGGCCCTAAGGCAGAGGCGGATTCAAAAAATTCAGCAAAAATTCCTAGATAAGATAAAAAGTTAGCTGCGAGTTATAATACTAATAGAATGTCAATATGTTTGTAATTTTAAGCAAAAAATTACATGTAAGTTATTATCGAACTATAGATTATTCTGAGTATAGTGCTTAAAAATTGAAATAACACTAAATTCACGATTTATTGTTACAATAGACCCGCCCCTAGACAAAGCCTAGAGAACCTGTATGATAAATCCGCCTCTACCCGAAGGAAAACCGGAGAAAAACCCGGGCCACTTGCTTCTTTTTGTCATGTTTATCTATTTTATGGCAATAAAATCCTGCTAGATAGTACTCTGGTAGTGGTGTGATGTTAATTTGACTGTCTGACAGCCTATGTTCAGTGAAACATAGTACTGATATATGCCTTAATGTTGTATCTCTAGTAAATTTATTTTGTTTTTTAATGATTGTATGATTTGGTGTAGAATAGAAAGTGTTTTGTTGCTTTTCAAGTCAGGTGCAGAAGTTAGGGAATGTATAGGTTCATGGGTTTGTTGTGTTCAGGGGCCCTGCGTAGGTTATAGGAATTGATGCGAGAAGGTGTACTGAGTCGGAGTTTGGGTAATGTGGATTGGCAGGATACCACAAAGGAATAGGAAGGTGTGATGGAGCGAGGAATTAGAGATGGAGTTAGGGTAAGTAGAAGTGAGAGGAATGGGTGTGAGTGGAGCAGACAAAGTAATTGGTGAGCAAGTAGGAATGGGAGTTGGAGGAGGATTGGGTGTGAGTGGTGGATTGAAAGGAGATGATGGTTGGTTTGCAGGAGCAGGAATGGAGGTGGTTTGGGGTGGAGAATTGTGTGTAACCAGGATCCTTATTGTAATAAGCCTAGCAAGAGTGTGTTTACCAGATTAGTTCAGGTGGAGACCATGTCTTGTAATAGATAACATTGTTTGATGGTTCATAGGGGACTCAGAAAGTAATATTCATAAGTCTTGAGGGAAAGAAAGTGTGATAAAAGCAGATATTATAAAGGTATTACTATTCATTGATTACTATTAGTTGTCAATTTCTGTCGAAAGAATGATTTCTCCTCCCGATAATATCACAAATTTTTAACATGAAATAATTTACCTCCAACAAATACTTAAAAATAAGATTAAATTAGATTAATAATACCAACAAAAACTTAAAAATTAGATTAAATTAGGTTGCAAATTATGTGCCAATTCCTACAATGCTAGACACATTCTCATTTCTAATTTTTAAATTATTCCTCATAACAATTTATATATTTTAATTTTTATAAGTTAAACTTTACATCAATATTGATTCAAATTATAATTCTGAGATTTAAAAACCCCTCAAACAATTAGAACAAGAAATTAATTTGGAAAACTACTGAAGACAATTTTCTATCATTTTAAAAATATTTTAACTCATATATTAATCTAGTTATGACCTCTCTATTTCATTTTCAACTTGATCAATTTCCATATTCTTATTGACTCCACCATTTTAATTTTTGGAATTTTGAATATGTATTTGTAATCAGTGACTTCCAAAATCCCTGGATAACAAAAATTATGAAAAAAACTCAAATTTTGGCCAACTTTTTTCCCATTGGCCCCCAGTGCGTCACTTCTACTCACACCTATCCATATACACTCAGAAAATAAAAGAAATATTCACCCCACCCCTGTGCTTTCTACCTATGTTGCTTACTGACGAGACAAGCCCACCATATCAACTAAATACTTTTAAGATAGTATACACTCATGAATCTTGTAAATGCTATTACATAATTTTCTGAACTTCGTTTTCTCATCTTTTAGATTTAAAGTACCAAATTACGTATTCCCATCTTGGAATAATGCATTTAATTCCTATCCATTTATTCAAATTGGAAAATTGTTCCTTTGGTTCGTCATATATTCTCCAGCTTCCCTTGACAAGTAATACATCAGGTTTATTCTAACTGATACTATCTTGTTAGAAAAATGGATTTTATACCAATTTTTCTCCATTTAATAACAGTGTTCTAATTAGAAGTATATGAGGATAATTTAAAAAAGCCCAAGGAGCTATCTAATAATGTGAGTGTTTTTATAAATATTTATCATCAAAATACATAGTAAACTACGTATACCATCCCCTATAAAATTCTGCTATTATTTTATCTTTTACTTTTTCCCATATAAAGTTTCAAAAAATCACCTAACTTAGCTAACAATCCTGGTGATAGTCCTGAGTTGTTTAGTTTCACATGCTTCAAGGAGAGATCCCCTTCTCTTATCTAGGGAACCTACATAATTAATTTTTCTATTACCCTAATCTAATAATTCAAATTTTTTTTCAGGATAAATTAAGTTATAGTATTCTAAATTTTATTGTGTTGTTCTCCAACAGCCAGAACATTTTTGACTCGAGCTCTGTTGGGAGTAGAGCACTTTGCCCAAGCTCAACAAGTCTTAAGAGATAAAGGATGTGGTGCAGCAGATGGTTTTTCTGTCAACATGACTTTTCTTCAGCAAGAAGGAAATAGACTTTTCCACAATGCTGAAGTAGGGCCATCTTTGCCTTCTGGTACAGCAGAGTCTCAACTTAATATTTTGACAGTTGGCCCTGGCGAGTCTTTTGTTCACACAAACAAGTATTGTCAAATTATTCAGATTCATCATATCATTTAATAAAAGTTTTTTGAATAAACTAATATCATTTAATTTTTTCTTCAGGTATCTGAGACTCTCAGTTCCTGAACTACAAGGAAATATGATGGAGAGCAGTGATGCTCGTCACAAAGTTATTGCGTCCCATGGAGTTCCAGAGAGTCGCAATTGTATAATGAGAATGTTAGGAGATTACTCAGATTCAAAAAATCCTGTTTTTAGGGATGCCAAAGACGAATTTGTGAAAACATTAGCTGTTGGTACGTATTCCTGAAAATACAGAAAAGTTTTTCCCCCTTACAAATAAAATAAATTTCCATCAACAATCTTCTGTTCTAGAATACTTTTACAAGTGGAAGGAAACTATTTCAATAACAATATTATCCTTGTTATTATTAACAATTTATTACTTGTTCTTCGTTCAAAATAATTTTTGAACACAACACTGTATAAGTTCAACTCAATTTCTAACATTAGTTTTTTTTCCCATGTTGTGTAACAATTTTCATGATTTCGACAAGATATTCCCTTAATATGAAATAAGCATTACACATTGTGTACTGTGTAGGACGGAAAACCAAATATTATTCATAATAAAGGGGTTATCAGCATTTTCATTATGCTTTGTGTAAGGAATTATTTTATTATATATAAATTGCTCTATATTATTTTATAATACTTGCATTTCATTTTTACAGGCATTTTTGACTGTGTGAATCGAACTTGGAGCATTTATTCAGATAATCCAAAATGCAATGAGCCCCTAATAGTTCTTCCAATAGTCCTTAAAAATAATAAGTGAAGAACATTAATCAATGATATTTAATGAAGCATCTTAAAACTGTATACTTATTGTTATATACATACATATGCATTTCTGTATTTAAACAGAATAAATTATGATATTGTTGCACATGCATTAACACACATGCAGTTAGCACTGTAGGAACATATGAACATGATATTTTGTTATAATATTTATATCACTCTTATATTCAAGATAATATGTAAACATATGGTATTTATGTTCATTTGATCTCTGACAAATTATTTTATTTTTATGATGTCCTTTGTACTTGTTAATGACAGTATTAAATACTTCCTACAAATAATTTACTGAAGATTTTATTAAATGTCCCTCTATTCCACATGTCTCATAAAACAAATAATTGATGTTATTAGAAAGGTATACATTTTTTTATTCATACTTACTCCATAAAGAGAAAAAATATAATCTTACATAAGATTAAATTGCCACTGTAGTAATACTTTTAATAATAATTGATTAAAATACAAAATTATAGTCATGCATTCTCTATGTTAATCATTCATATTAGTAACATTTTAATCTATACATAATCTTGGTATGGCCCTGTACATTATCTTTTGGGGTCCATTTCATTCTGAGATTTTCTCTTGTTTAACTTTGGATTGGAATTGATAGGATGTTCCTGTTTAATAATAATAATAAATTTATTGTCAAAAAACAGTACAGACTGCGTATGACCATGTGGAGGACAATAAACTAATTTACTTTCCGGAAGCAAGCAAGGGACCATCCTATCAATTCCGATCAAGGGATTGGAATATACTGGAGAGTAAATTAGCACTTGTGATCATTTAGTTTTTTAGCAATAAATATTTATTTGATAATATTAGTCAAAATGGACCATGGCTAATGAAATATTGTTTTGTTAACATATTATTTGTTAGTACCTATTAAAATGTATCTGATAGTTTCTTTTGAAAATTCAAGGTTCATCCATATTTTTCAAAAGACAGAAAAGCCAAACAATAGGGACGTAACATAACTTTCAATGTGTGAATGAAATGACTTATACAGTTAATTTAATTCTGTTTGAATTATTTTAAAATTAGTTTTCCTAATGTTTGTAATCAACTAACGCAATATTATTGAGGAATTTTAATGTTAAGTAGCAAGATAAATGTATTTCAATTAAGTTCTTCTAATGACAAATCCAGTCTCTCAATACATAGGAAAAGAAAAGACACATTAAATACTATTTACTTACACATTCTAGCGTAATTCATTAATTATAATTTGTTACATTTAGTAGATATTAACTAAATTGAATTTCATTTAAACAGGCAGTTTGACTAAGTGAACATTTTTTGACTTAGGCATTTATTACGATAATTCAAAAACTAGTGAGTCTGTTTCGCACAATTATTCTAATCAACCAAATTCAATTGTTTTTTAATACATAAATCTATTGTAACGTTTTAAATTCAACTAGAGTGCCCTTCCACAACGCCTTTGTTCGACTCAAGCGCTGCACAAGCGGAAGCAAGCGGAAGGATAATTCGGAAGCAAAGCAGATGTCATTGGAATGTTTAAGAAAATTTATTATGTTGGTACAAGAAAAAACAAATGCAAGCTCTCCGGGATAAACCGCTAATCTTATTTAATCTTTCACAATTTACTAACTAGCGTGTCCATTGAATAATAAATATTTTTTCACGCTTTATTTAGTAAAAGTGACGAGAATATAGTTCCCCTTTCCTTCAATTCGCTAAAAATTGTAAAAGCATAACAACGAGTTATTTGGCGGCTATCAGATAGCAAGTACAGACAATGCAGCATTACCAACTTGCATTAAATAAAGTTAATTTTAATTGTACGCAGACATCTTTTCATAATAGAAGATCGAGTCAACTGTTTCATGTATTTACATCAAGTATCGAAGTATTTGTTCGGCGCGGTCAAATATCTGACAAAACTTTTCGTTTGTTTCACTTTCATGTTCGACGAGCGATGATTTGTGTAGTACAAGTTTTCGTGATCAAAACACATGAAAAGCTCTGAGGTACCAACCACCCAAGACTTTCTGTAACCGTTGGTAGTGTGGTGTGTTATTGCCGGGATTTGCATTTCAAAGTTGTTTTGTAAATTTGTGAGGTATTGAAAGTTTGAAATGTCCAAACCAGAAGAACCAGTGGATGGTGCTGAACCAGATGGAGAGACTGGAGAAAATTCGAACTCCTCATCTGCCGATACTGTGTCATCAAGAGACAAAGCGGAGGACTATGAAACGAAAGTCGTTTCTGATCGAAGTAAAAGATTTGAGTATCTTTTAAAACAAACAGAGATATTTACTCATTTTATGTCTAATAGCCAAAACAAGACTCCCTCCAGTCCACTTAAAGCGAGACCAGGTCGTCCAAGAAAGATACAAAGTCAGCCAGAACAACCTCCCAGTATCAAAGGTGAACCAGTTGACCACCGTCACAGGAAGACAGAACAAGAAGAAGATGAAGAGTTGCTTGCTGAAAGTAATACTAATCAGAAAACCATTATATCTTTTGACCAATCCCCTCCTTACATAAAAAATGGAGAAATGCGTGATTACCAAGTTCGTGGTTTAAATTGGATGATTTCACTTTATGAAAATGGTATTAGTGGCATCTTAGCAGATGAAATGGGTTTAGGCAAAACTCTACAAACTATTTCTCTCTTAGGGTATATGAAACACTACCGCAACATTCCAGGACCACATATTGTGATAGTTCCAAAATCAACTTTAGCTAATTGGATGACCGAGTTTGAAAAGTGGTGTCCATCTCTTCATGCTGTTTGTTTAATTGGAGACCAGGAAACGAGAAATGCTTTTATCCGAGACACTTTAATGCCTGGAAAGTGGGATGTTTGTATTACATCTTATGAAATGGTTATTAAAGAGAAAAGTGTTTTCAAGAAATTCAATTGGAGATACATGGTAATTGATGAAGCTCACAGAATAAAAAATGAAAAATCAAAATTGTCTGAGATAGTTAGAGAGTTTAAAACTACGAATCGACTTTTGTTAACTGGCACTCCCTTACAAAATAATTTACATGAGTTGTGGTCGCTTCTGAACTTTTTACTTCCTGAAGTGTTTACATCATCAGAAGATTTTGATTCATGGTTTAACACTAACAGTTTCTTGGGTGACAATTCACTTGTTGAACGATTACACGCTGTTTTGAGACCATTTCTTCTTCGACGTTTAAAGTCAGAAGTAGAGAAAAGATTGAAACCTAAAAAGGAAGTCAAAGTGTATGTTGGTCTAAGTAAAATGCAAAGAGAGTGGTATACAAAAGTTTTGATGAAAGACATTGACATTGTTAATGGAGCAGGCAAAATTGAGAAAATGAGACTTCAGAATATTCTTATGCAGCTTCGAAAGTGTACGAATCATCCATATCTCTTTGATGGGGCCGAACCTGGTCCACCGTATACTACTGACGAACATTTAGTTTACAACTGTGGTAAAATGGTGATTTTGGATAAACTTTTGCCACGTCTTCAGGAACAAGATTCGAGGGTTCTCATTTTCAGTCAAATGACCCGGATGTTAGATATCCTTGAAGATTATTGTCATTGGAAAGCATATAATTATTGCCGACTTGATGGTCAGACTCCTCATGAAGACCGGCAACGTCAAATAAATGAATACAACGCTCCAGGCAGTGAGAAGTTCATATTTATGTTGTCAACAAGAGCTGGTGGTTTAGGAATCAATTTAGCTACTGCTGATGTTGTTATTATTTATGACTCTGATTGGAATCCACAAATGGATTTGCAGGCGATGGACCGAGCTCACAGAATAGGTCAACAAAAGCAAGTAAAAGTTTTTCGTTTTATTACTGAAAATACAGTTGAAGAGAAGATTGTAGAACGTGCAGAAGTTAAACTCCGACTAGATAAATTGGTTATTCAACAAGGTCGCTTGGTGGATAATAAGCAAAACCAGTTAAATAAAGATGAAATGTTGAATATGATTCGACATGGAGCAAACCATGTTTTTGCATCTAAAGACTCTGAAATAACCGAAGAAGATATTGATACCATCTTGATGAAGGGAGAAACAAAAACAGAGAATCTGAAACATAAGTTGGAAAATTTAGGTGAATCATCATTACGTAACTTTACTTTAGACACTGGTGCCACAGATTCTGTTTATCAGTTTGAAGGTGAAGACTATAGAGAAAAGCAAAAAGTTTTAGGGGTTGGTAGTTGGATAGAACCTCCCAAAAGAGAAAGGAAAGCTAATTATGCTGTAGATGCATACTTCAAAGAAGCCTTGCGAGTTGCTGAGCCTAAAGCTCCTAAAGCTCCACGACCTCCTAAACAACCTATTGTTCAAGATTTTCAGTTTTTTCCACCTCGATTATTTGAGTTGCTAGATCAAGAGATATATTATTTCCGTAAAACTGTAGGATATAAGGTCCCTAAAAATCCAGAATTGGGTTCAGATGCCTCTCGTATTCAAAAAGAAGAACAGCGTAAAATTGACGATGCTCAGCCTTTGAGTGAAGAGGAAATTACGGAGAAAGAACAATTGTTAACGCAAGGATTCACCAATTGGACAAAACGTGATTTCAATCAATTCATTAAAGCTAATGAGAAGTATGGACGAGATGACATTGAAAATATTGCTAAGGATGTTGAGGGAAAGACTCCGGACGAAGTAATGGAATACAGCACAGTATTTTGGGAGAGATGTCATGAATTGCAAGATATTGATAGAATAATGGCACAGATTGATAGAGGAGAAGCTAAAATACAAAGACGGGCTAGTATTAAAAAAGCACTGGATGCCAAAATGGCGATGTATAGAGCACCATTTCATCAACTTCGCATTGCGTATGGGACAAATAAAGGAAAGAACTACACAGAAGAGGAAGACAGATTCCTTGTTTGTATGTTACACAAATTAGGTTTCGATAAGGAAAATGTATATGAAGAGCTCCGAGCATCAGTACGATCTTCCCCTCAGTTCCGATTTGATTGGTTTCTAAAATCTCGAAAAGCTATGGAACTGCAACGTCGTTGTAATACTCTCATTACATTAATTGAAAGAGAGAATCAAGAATTAGAGGAAAAAGAAAGAGCAGAAAAGAAGAAACGGGGTCCCCGAGGAAGTACAAATACATCTGGAGGAGTACCTGGTGCAAATACTGGCGGTGGCAAAAATGTTCAAAAACGAAAAAGTGAGAACATGTTGCTTGATAATAAAGTTTCTTGGAAAAAGAAAAAAAACAGTGAAAAATGATACTTACCGGGATACTTCAGTGATTAATGGACAAGAATTTTTGCCAAGTGTTTGTTTAAAAGACTTGATAAACATTGGCAAGATGGAATGTATTTGTTAGCTCAGACAATATGATAATACTTTGCTGAGTGGTTTCCATTGCAATATGTAATATTCTCATTCAAAACTATTGTATCAAATGCAATTGAGTTTCTCCTTTTATTTTTTTAAATTTTAACCTGGTGATAGTTTGCTTTAATTACAACTATTTAACTACTATTTATTAATATGTCAATTTTATTTATGATTTTGTATCATGCTACTGGAAACCCTTGGTTTTGGTAAATGTGGAAGTTCCTGTGTTGTTCTAAATTGTTTCAATTTTTATTTATCAGTCACAACATGGTCGTAGTTGTCTAGTTCTATTTAGTATTTCCTTGAGGATTGGGATCTGGTGAGACAATTTACAGTGGACAAATAACTATTCCAGTTTTTATGACACATTATGATCTTGCAATTAAAACACATTTCTGCAGTTTCATATAATAATATGATTCTTGATTGTGAATAATGAAATGTCTTGATTATTCTTATGTACTCAGGTTTTGACACCACAATGGTACTGCCCCCTGACAAATCATGTTGCTGTTCAACATTACATATTTATGTTATAGGCATTATAGAATGTTTGGATAAGTGCAAATTGTACACTTTGACTCCATAAAGATTAAGCCTTCAGTTATTTTTGTAGGCCTATAAGTAGCAAATAATTACCATCTTAGCTGTGAATCGTCTTTTCAATGTACCAGAAGTTGTTAAAACACTTGCTGTATTACTTAAAATCTGTAGTTGTAGACCACACTTCTTATGACTTTACTTTATGTAAAATAAACCCACATATTAAAAACATACTTGAATGGCATTTTTTTAATGAAATATACTTTAATTCTATGTTTCTCTTAATTCTTTTTTGTCCACTTTTTAATTCTTTTAGTTGTCTTTTTTAAAGACCTAGTCGATTATTTTTTTAAAAATTTTTATTTAACACATATATTTCTTTTGTGGTAATTTTAATATCAATCTCCTTTGAAATTTTTATTCTATATTCATCACGTACCTTTCTACATATTTTGTTTACCTTCAATTACGATTCAAATTTGATTTAATTATATAACATTGATACCACTTTAATATGTTGGTCTGAATCTTTTTTCTGGATTCGTTGATTGATATGTAATATTTCACTATCATATTTATGTTGTATGTATATTATCAAAGAACTTGGATGAAACATTTCTGTGTTATGCACGATTGTATAGATATGACATACGTTCTCATTAAGAGAACCAATGTCATACCTTTGATAATACACATATGATATAGAAATATGAATGTGTAATACCAGGCTTATGTATTGTAAAAGGGTATTTTAATTCAGAGTTTTCAACCATTTTTGACAAAATTGAAGCAGCAAAATTTTGTTATGTTACTACTTAATTGTTCTCCATAGATTCTCCACCTATGATTGACTTGTGCTGAAATGATTGAAAATGTAGATTTTTCTTTCATTTTGCTTTATTTGTCTCATTGTCTAAAATAAAGAAACAAGATATCTGTAATGAACAAAAAAAAAGTATTAATATTACAATTTATGAATTTTTAGGAGATGAAATAAGACTAAGGTATTTGAAAGTCAATTTTTCATTTTGTTTTAGTTGGTGTTATGTCAGTAAGTGAAAATGTATGTCTTGTTGAAAGAAATTATTTAAAGATTATAAAAATACTTATTTTATAATTTCAACCCTTGGTTTGGCAAAAAATGTTTTGAAGGATATATCAACATAAGACTGCTTTTGATAGGACTCTTTCATAAGCACTCTTTCCTTCCATTATGGATAGTTAATAGTATTTTAAGGAGCCAAATAAACTGGAAATCCATGTACTGTTATCTTCTTCTCAGTAATTTATTTTTATTTAGTTCAGAACTTCATTTTGTTAAATTTTTTGAGAAATGTCATTAGAAATTTTGTTTAATCTATTATGAAATCCCAAGATTACTTAGCTATGCAAACTTGTGTTATACTATTTTGGAAATGACTTGGTCTAATAGTAAGAGTGCTATAGAAGTAAAAGTAATTTAGGTGGGACACTAGTTAATAATATTCAGAACTTTGTCAAAGTGCAAAGCTTAACTTCTTTGTCAAATATATGTGCTCATTAAATTTTAATTGTTTTGCTTTTGAATATTGTGCTATCTTAGGAAACTTGCCTCTAAGGAAGTTTGAAATTGTTTTATAATTTTGGGCAGACTAGTGATGTAACATTATCAATAGGTTTATCAGATATTATCAGAATAGTCTATCTCTCAGACCCGTGTTGTCTGTCTATGGCTCTGTCTGGATTTTAAAAGGTATTGAAGCAATGGTGTGTGTTGTACTTGGAAGTTCCTGCAAGAATGTTTGAGTCATTGGCATATTATTATAAGCATACTTTACACTTGTATTTGATAATTTTTATGTAGATTTTGTAGTCAGGATGGTTAGGAAACTTTTGAGATTTTTTTTTTTTAGTCTTAAAGGAAATTCCATGCAGGTTACAAAATTATGATTTTTAAACTATTCAGTTTTGCAGATTTGACAGTATGTTAAAGTGCCCCAAGATGTGCCCGTGGGGATGTGAAGGATTTTTAACTTAAGCGGGAGATGGAGGCAGTTACAGTAGGTCTCCGCTGAAAATATGTTTTGCCTTTTGAAGTGTGTTTCATACAGAATGTTTTGCTTCCTGCTCCATTCTTAGCTATAGCATATTCACACTTAAAAGACTTATGTTATGGAGTTAATTACGACTTTTGACATGTTGGACATATTTTAAAGTTCTTAACAATTTAAGTAGTCATTGATCAATTAGTAATCTGAAGTGATATATTTACATGATATGCTACCCCTTATATTATTGATTGAAGAGTTCTTGTTCAATTTTGTTGGCATTAATGCCCACTTTCCTTGTTTTGAAAAGTCAGAAACTTCTCAGATTTGTTTTACATCAAGTGTATGAGCCATATATTCCACAAGGTGAGATCTGAGCTGCATATATGGAACCTTGCTGCATTCTTTCATGATACTTTTGTAATTTGATCCCATTATCTTATAACTTGAAATTTTTGGTAGATTCAAGTCGGATGGCTCTGACACTGGTGTATAAATTGAGTAGTTAAGATAATGAATTGAATGTGATTTTGTCGTTTTTATTTTTGTAGTTTAGTATTAGATTGAAGTTGTGTTTTAAGGGGTATGATAACTATTGAATTTTCAACCTATAGATATCACACCCTCAGATATTTGATCATGGTGAATTTTTCTCGTACCGTTCTCTATATGAATTAAGTATGTGCATTCTTTATTTCTTTTTTAAATTGTGTTTAACTCTAAAAGTATTAAAGATAATTCATTTCTAGTTTCACTATAGTAATATACAAGTTCATATACACCTATAAAACACATTTTTATCGATTTTTATTTTTTAAATTTTAACATTTTCTCATTCAGAGAATGTTTCTCAAGTATATTACAATAAAATGTTTAACACATTTTTTAGTATCACAGAAGTGGTAGAGTGGGACCTTTCTTTTATTAATACTAGGAGTATTGGCTTTTTTATTCAAGATTTGTGTGATTTGTCTGATTTTGAAAATAATTTAGTTTTTCATTGCGATAGAACTTTTGAAGTAAAACTAAGATTCTTATTTACATTTAATGTATGTAGTAGGAATCAAATTCAGAAAATTTATTGAGAAGACAATTCACAATAGATGGAATTATTTCATTGTTAAATAATTCAAAGAATTAGGTAAGCCATGAAAAGTTAAATCTTTGTTTACTAGAGAAGAGAAGTAAAATTTTATTGCAGTCATAGGTGGGATAAATAGAATCAGAAAAATATAAATATTCTATCAGATTTTTAAACAAAGATTCTATTTACTGCATGGTGATTTTATTATGAAGGATCATCACATGAACTAGAATGCAATATGTGTCATATCCATTTTAACATATTTTGATCTAAACAAGTAAACCCATTCTTTAGGCTACAAAACGTGAAAAAGCATCTTTCAAAATTCCCCATATCCAGTTGTATAAATTGTTCTGTAAATTTTGTTTTGCTCAAATCAAATGAATTCAGCTACAGTGAAAGTTGAGTCTGTTTGAGTGTTGTACCAAATATTGATTTCATTTGTCTTAATTCATTTTTCGGTGATAGTTATTTGCAAATAATTGTTTGACAGTGAACTTCCCATACCAAAACTTCTTAGTCATTTATTCCTTCAACTAACAATTAGGCTTAAGTTTTTAACTACCACCATTGATTTTATATGCTAAGAGACTACTAATTTACTTTTATTTTATTGTACTGATTTATATGTCGTATTTGAAATCTTCAAACTATAGGTTCACAAAATGTGTAATTTTAATGGGAAAAATTTTATATTTTGTAGTGGCAATTCTGTTAATATTTTTGGTTTGAATGAAGATTAAGTGAGTCAAAGCAGTATTCTATTCAGTATTTTGCTTAATTTTAAAAATTGCTGACAAATATTAAAAGTTCAAAAAATATATTGTTTGATATTTTTCCTTCGAGTTATATCCTTTAATAATTGTTCTCAGTATGTTACACATTCCATCATATCCCTAAAATTTTATATTTTTCTAACCAAATGAAAATGTTACTATCTTTAATATTTATCCTATGCACTGTACATTCAACTCATCAAATATGAATGTGTTTAAATTAACTTTTCTTGTAGAACCTATAATAATAAAAAACTGTATCATCATAAAAGCTGCATATGACCACAAGAAGGACAATAAACTAATTTACTCTCAGGAAGCAAGCAAGGGACCATCTCATCAATTCTGATCAAGGGTCCTATGGCAGAGGCTGATTTAAAATTTCAACACACACCTAAAAATAAAAAATATTTTGGTACCAACAAATAATATAGCATAATACCAACAAATTTGTATGTAATAAAACACAAGAATAATACCACCAGTAGTATTTTTTGACAATAAATTTATTATTATTATTATCAAACTCGATTATTCGCAAAGTATTGATGATAAATCGTAATTGGTAAATAACACTGAATTTCAATAGTTGGCGCCCCTAGGCAAGAGCCAAGCGAGTATAAAAAATCTGCCTCTACCCGAAGGAAAATCCGGGCCAGGATGGGGCTACATAATTAATGTATACAACCGTGCCAAAGTTGAGTACATATAAAACTAAACTTATATGAATAATAAGACACAATACAAGCACGTAGGAAAATAGTTTTCGAATTGTTATAAAAGATTTTTGAAGTACTACAGCAATGGCGTCAGTACAAGACGACTTTAAGTCATTAAAATCAATAAATTGTTTTACGTTCGTTCACTGGTGCAAGAGATAACTTTTAACCGCGGATTTGAAGAGATTTAATTTAACAATGTCTTACGATTTTTGGGAGGGATTCTACATAATTCCCTCCCCAAAAATTCTATATATTTCCCGAATGATATGGCCCTTTTTGGCAAAGAGCGGTTGACAATCTAGGACGATGAATATTATTCCGATTGTGTTCGTGAACAAGACTTGTATGAAACAAGGATGGCGTTCCAGTAATTCGGTCGTTCCATAAATATAAATACATGTCGATGTTAAAATATTTAATTCCTAAAAAAATAGGTTAACAAGAGTTTCGGGAATGAGATTTATAATTTATCCGAGCAATCCTCTTTTGAATTCTGAAAGTTTCGACGCTCTGATCGGAATTGCCCCAGAAGATAATGCCGTGTCGTAAATGGGAGTAAACGTTTGCAAAATATGCGCAAAGGGAAATATGTAGACTAACAATATTAACTTTGTAATTCGTTACATAATTTACTTAATTTGGAATTAAGACTGTCAACGCGACAATTCCATTGAGGTTCTCTTGAATATGAAATCCTAAGTATTTTGTATTAGTAACAGTTTTTAATTGTGTTTCATTTAACGAAAGAGAAACCTGGGGTAAAGATTTTGTGCTACTATTGTGAAATGACATAGACACTTTTGTCAACAATGAGATGATTTGCGTGGAACCAAGCCAAATGGTTAAACAAAACTTTTTGAGCGTTGTCGTGTTTACTTATTAAATTAGTGTCATCAGCAAAAAGAACCATTTTGCAATCTGATGTGGAGGATGGTGCGTTTTTTGTGGAATCTAGTGGTTTTTCGTGTAATTTGTTTTAAAATAATTTCAACATAATCTTTTTATCTTCTCTTAAAAAGTTTCTTAAGTGGTTATAACTATTTTGTATTGTAGCTCTTCATATAGGGGAGACCGGGGATGGTTGACTATATTTCAATTTAAACAATTTTTTTTTGTTTTTGTACCTATACTAGAGAAAACACGCATTGTCGTTAGGAAATATATTTGGCTTTTGTAAAATATAACTAGAAAGTTGAAAAAGCTATGGAATAGGTGACACACTCGGTTTATAGAATGCTAACAACTAGTCCACCGACTCCAGGCCCGACTGGGGGTAAGTTGACCTACGTGATAGATAAATCTTCAAAGAGGTGTGAAAAAATAGAAAAGTATTAATTGTACCCTATACTTGAAACATTCGCTATATCTTCATGCAAAGTAGTTACCTAAACAATTACTCATATTAATTTGAACTTAATTGTTAGTCAGTTATCTTGACTAAACTATATTACGCTTAAATTACTTTTAGTTGGCTTCTATCAATTGAACATAAAAATTAGTTTTTAAACATTTAACAAAACACAATACCTTATTAACTTCTTAATATTAATGTGAACATAACTGTCAGCCATTCTTCTTGACTTTCAGTTATTTCTTCCTGGACCGAAAAAATTAGCCTATTTTTTATATAGCCTACACTGTCCAGGATGGATTCGGCTCTCGTCAAGCCCGGATTACTCTCTAACTTCTTTTTCATTTTTCTGCGGGACGGTGGAGTGTTTTATAGGGAATTTCGAATTCTTTTGCGGTGGAATTTATACTTTTCTCATCAAATATTACTTGTCTGCATGCTCTTTCTAAGACGTCTTTGGGTATATTAGCAAGGTCACTCATCCTTTTATACGTCCGCATAGTCCTGAAACAAAAACTTTGATATAATTTAGTAAAATAAATTAATATAGTGGGGTTGGTTGACAAACAAGTCATCCAACCCCGACAGAAATTAGTTCACCAACCCCGGACGCCATCTTTATGTTTACTCACTTGTCTAACCTCAACAATTACACGGCAGTAACGGCACGTAATACGAAGTTTTACTATCAAAGTAATGTTAGAATGAATTGAATAATAACAGTTACTGAATTTGAAGCCGTTACAACAAAAAATATACTAAGGAAAAATATTACTTGTGTCGTTGATGGAAAATCTGGCACCACTCCTTAACCACGCGGGATCGCAACGCCGCGATCCGGACGACCAAGTGGGACGACAACACTGCCTCTTGGCCGTAGTTAAATGACGTCACACTTGCACCTCCGATTAGTTCTTTTTAATAGTTAAGTCTACCCTACATAGGCATCCAACCCCGGTCTCCCCTACAAACCATAAAAGGTTGGAGAAACAAGGGTAACCTTCTTTGGGAGGGGTACATACTGGGGAATCTCGTGGCTATAGGATATCCCGCTGACACGCGGAGAAATTGTGTTAATTTAAGATTGAGAATAGGTATTTTTAGGCCAAAATCAAATATCAAACTGACCAAACATGAGAAAAGAGTAAGTTCAAAGTCTCAAAAAATGAAGCAGTTATATATCTTCTAACTAATTGTAGAAGATATACATAAAATATTTATTTTTCTCTCCTAAAAAGTGTACTCATGCCTGTAGTTTAGAGTTAACACCATAGAAACAAAAGTTTATCTTATCTTATGAATTTTGAAAATCATAATAATGAATTAATTTTGAACTAAAATCGAACAAAGGGATGAAAGCCATTTGGAATATTGTTAAAAATTACACGTCAACTTCTGAAAATCGCGAAGAAAATATTTCTCTACTAAACGATGGCAAAATCGTATCAAATCCTCAGGACATCGCAAATTTGTTTAATTCTTACTTCTCAGAAGTAGGTAAAATAACGAACTCAATATATCCAAATCAATGTCCTCCAATTATATCTACCCACGTACCCAATTCTATGTTCACTTCCGAAACTAACACCAGTGAAGTCATGAGAATCATTAGCTCATTAAAAAACATTTCAGCAGGAAAAAAGAAATACCCGAGTTTATTGTTAAATTTTCGTCCCACGCAATATTAAATCCACTCATAAGTATTTTTAACAGTTCTTTATCGGAAGGGGTGCTTCCTAACATACTTAAGATAGCTAAAGTGAAACCTTTACACAAGAAAGTAAACAAACTTAATATTGGAAATTACCGACCAATATCTCTATTATCCACAATGGATTTTCGTGTACCAGAATTTCAATGTCAATTTGTTTGAAAGGGATTGGACATTGTGATGAAATATAATTATTTTATTTTCGCAAAGAGTTTGTGATTCACGAGAAATGGAATCGACGTTAGATTGTGGAGAAGAATTTGAATTTGGTACAGCTTCTAGTTCCGGATCAAGCCTGCACACTGCACCCGAACGCGATTGTCACCTTCGTGTACCACATCGTACTACCGAGCGCAAGTTGTAACTGTGTATGGGGGGCGGCAGGAGATGTGGAATATTGTTAAAAATTACACGTCAACTTCTGAAAATCGTTAACTCCACCCAAGTTAATATCGTTCTGCCTACCTATTATGTTTACTGTGTCCCGCTCTGTGAGTTTTTTAGTATAGGTATCCAGTTCTCAAACAACTTAAAGAAACCGGAGACTGAGAACTGACTAGGAAGCAATCCACGCAAAACGGAGGACATCTGACGACCGTGCAAATCAGCTAACATGAGCACGTTTGAGTTCTGCGTGGAAGTGTTTGCTTCATCTCTGGGTAGTACTTCTTTACGTGGTTTTGGGCGGCTGTGCTTACCAGTGTGTGGTTTGTGAACAGGTGTGGGTACTGAACGGGAGGGGATGAAACGAGTAGGTAAGGGAGAAAACTGGGACGTCATCTAGCACACTAAACCTATTCTGAGTGAAGAGTTGAGGTGGTGCATGTGTCTTTGGTCTAACCGGGTGATAACAGTTGGAAGGACGGCGAGAATTCCTGACTGCCAACCGCCGATCGTGTTCTTATTGACCTCTTCCAGCGCACTGATCAGTGTGTCAATATAATGTACCAAGTTATTGTACGCCTTCTGAAGATCAGCTTTGAATGAGTAGAGGAATACGATAGTGACCATTGTTGTGAGTTAGTTAGCAACTTAACGACAAAAGCAAATGAGAATACACGAAAACTGACAACTAACACTGAATGAAGGATATTAGTATAATAATATATTTATTACTACGGAAGTGTAATATATCAGTTACAAATGAGATGATAAAGAAATTAAATATGCAAACCAACCGACGATAAAAATGATTGAAATAACTATTTAAGGCGACCACTGGAGGTTATTTAATTCGACAATTACTACTCTATATTATGTTAAATTATTTAGGACGGCAACTGGAGATTAACTAATTCGACAGTAACTACTCTATATTTTGTTAAAATGTAAATAAATATGAAAGAATCAAGAAAAACGAATTATAAAATGATGTAATAATTCTATGAAATTATGACGACGAAAACTTGGGTGCAACAATAGGGCAGGGTTTAAGTATGTAAATAAACAAACCGACAACGAAAATGACATAAATAATAATTTAGGACGACAACTGCAGGTAAATTAATTCTACAATAACCAAGGCAATATTATGTTAGAGTGTAATGAATAACTAAAAAAAGAAATAATAAAACAAATGGTAAAATATTGGAATAATTGTATTTACGTCGACGAAACTTGAGCAGTGCAACAATAGAGTATGTTAATAATGTAATAGTATTCGCACCAGAAAATCTAAATACACCAAAATAATTAATTTTAATGCACCAAGAAGTTAAATTTATGATTCCGTTTTCTTTCAACCTCAACTTGGCGAAATCACTATAAAGTCTTCAGCACAGACTATAAACCAGACGCCCCTCTCCCATACTAACGGTGTGTTAACAGCTTTCAGCGCTCCTAACATTGTTACATGCAAACTACAAGTTCAAAAACCGGCCACAGGGCGCGTGGCAGTTCCCGATTCCCCTCCCCAACCAGGTACTGTAACCCCCACTCCCTCGACCTCATGCTTCATAATTTCACAATAATTTAGCTGAAAATACTTTCCCTACAAAAATTAACATTTGTGAATAGTTAACAGGATGTATAACTGAAATATTTTACTACACATATGAAATAGAAAATGAAAACAGGAAAATTGACAGGAAATGTACACAAAGAAAATACATACTTGCTCTTAATTCTATTTATTCATCATAAAGATTCAGGACATTCTCATATGAATGGAAATATACAATCCAGTATACAAAAATGGGGTATACTTGCAATAAGGTACTCATTTACTTATATCCATCAACTATTCATATCATTAATAAATAAATGACACTGTTAAAACAAGTCACATGAGAAAAGCTGTCATAGAAAGGCTATATAGAAAGCTGTCAATGGAATGTTGGTTTTGCTTTAAGCCACAGTGGTGTATAAATACCTCTGCTCATTGCATGAGAGAATTACATGCCACAAATCTAATGAAGGTCAAGTAGAAATAATTGATAAAGAAATGAAGACAATCCACCAGTACCATGTCACCAAAAGCGATAGATATATCATAGTATGAACTAGTTACAATAATCTATGAAGAAACCATACAGTTTTCATTTATACAAGTTGAATATCATTCTGTTTAACAAATGAGAAAGGTGTTAATCAATTCAATAGCACGCTACATTTCCCATTTACAAATACAATATTAAAAAAAGTCTGAAATTTTCCATTCTACAAACTGAATATCAATCCATCAAGGAAATGGGAGAGGTCTGTCAACCTGAGAATATCTGTGAGAAGACTGACTTCACAATAAGAAATTCACAAAATTTGTACCAATGTCAATGTTAATTTTAAAGAAAAGTTTACCGTAAAACCTTTTATATATCCATAGGATAACGTGCCTAGATTTATCAGTCTCATGGTTTAAAAAGAACATTACCAAGTTACAAACACCACAATATACCATAGCTCAAGTAGTAAACTAACAAAGTGAAAATAAAATAACAAAGTTTCAGAAAACCAAAAGAAGTCACAATACACTCAAGTAGTAAATAAACATAGTGGAAAGGAAATTTGTAAAAATTCAAGTTTACATTAAAACAAAAAAGGTGGCTCAATGAAAAATGTAACTCTTCTACACACTACAATAACGTTATATAAGATGCAAACATCAATTTCTCTCTAGTTATTCGTACGTAACTACCACGTCAGGTATAATTACAAATACGTTTTACACAAAAACAGAATCTTACATTTTAACTAGGTACTATTTCTTTAAATTTTTGTTTTAAGATCAAATTTAATAGCATTTGTTTCTAGTTAATGAACTGCCTCTTACGTAACCTTACACTTCCTCAAACTTCGATACTATCCAGGTGTATTTTGTTATATTTATTTACCCAAGTAGAGACTGGCGAAAATCAATGAGATCACTCTTCAGATCATCATCACATCATCTGGGAAACACAACAAGAATACAATATTATCAGTCAACATACTTATTGTAAAAATCAATTCAAATACTGTAATTTAACTCAGCAATGTTTGTTATAATTCATTGATCACAAAAATACAGTTTATACAGTTTTAGCATAAATATAGACCTTGACATAAATTAATAAAATAAAAGTAAAATAATAGAATTCCTACAATAGATATCTAATAAAAGTAGCCTAAATAAATATTAATATTCCGTAATAGTACAAAATAATAGTATTTTATATTAATTTCTACGTAGTCTAATTTAAATTAATATTATGAAATGTATCAACATTATTATATTGTTGTTATTCTTACATGCAAATATCATTGCCATTGTTGTTAGTACTATGACACGCCATACATCATTGTTATGATCTATGTGGTTCAATAAAATATTATATTATATTTATGTTCATCATTTCATACACAGACTTCATTCATCAATACTTTACTTAGATATTATAGATAATAAATTTTTATACAATACTTCATGTAACATTCGTTTTCATTTAACATACCATGGAAGTCGTCCGGGGTAAAATGTGCGGAGCACACTCTCATACTTCGTGCGATCCGCACACCCATCAGGTCAAGACAATTTAACCAGTGTTCGTCTACAAGAATGTAACAAATATATTTATAAATAAATAAGCAACAATAATCGCAGTAAAGCGACTGAGCTAAGTACGTCTGCCCATGTGGGTAGTGGTGCTAAGACAACAAGAATTACTTACCTTTCTGGTGGGGTAGGGAAGCCTAGGAACGTTATTTCCGGGTTGCCGCTTGCATTGAAGCACCCCGGTACGCAACACACAAAAATACGAGGCATTCCACTAGATAAAATCCACTAAATGTGCGAATGTTGCCTACGGCACAGTACAGCCTGAGCACCACACGCAGAATGTAATGTAACGAACAAAGAACACTAGCAGCCAATAGGAGATGGGTGAACACGATCTTGCAGCCATCTATTGAGCGCTGGACAAACTATAGGTGGCCGGGTGACTGGTAGCGCAGTCTGGTAAGTGTTACCCGCAAACTACTTGAAGCGTCAAACCTCAGACATTTTCCCCCTATCTTGTTTCCTGGCCCTGGTCTTCAGTAATTTCTTCTTCGGCTCCTCAAACATTTGCAATTTCTTTATTTGCAAACAATACAATAATATTTAACTATTACTATTTTAGGTGTTCTAATAACACGAGAGGATGTTATTTAAAGTTTGTTACTTTGAAGTTTAAAGAGACGATACGAAACGCTCTGATCACTATTAAATTCAAGAATAAAGTGGCGCTTCGTTTTAAGGTTTTGTATATTAAGTAGGGGATTATTATAGTATTGGTCGCATGAAGGTCTTTGCTTCAAAAGTTAAAGAATATGGATTTCTGGCGAAAAAATGTCACAATTAAAAAATAAATTGAAAGATTTTTTATTAAAATTTGTATCAGTGAGTAGTTTATAGTAATGTTTATATTTAAAATATTGTATAAAAAATTAATTTCATTAAAAAACCGTCAACATTTTACAAGAAGCTGCTCACAGTCTGTGATCTGCTCGAAAGGAAAACAAAGGGCTCTAATGACCTTGACGTTGACGTGCCCTAAAGCCCCAAAGATAAAAAGAAAGGAAAACAGAACACCAGCAACTTTAGGCGTGGACATGCACGATAACGGGACGCTGAAAAAAGAGGCTGTTCAATATTAATTATTGTATTACGTCATTACGTATAATATTAATAACTATAATTCTCGTTTATCGTGGCCCATTTTCTTTGCGACCCTTTGGGACTGAGCCACATTCGCAATTTCGACATTCCGTCTTCCGCTACCAGATGGCCTCGACCGGTTTTGAACCCGCGCACTCGGGTGTGAGAGGCCACCAGGAGGCCACTACGGCGCTAATACTACTGAGCTTTTCCGGACATTTCCACGATGAATCAGTGATCACTACGTATATTGTACTTTACCGGTAATTCCCCTCACATAACGACGAATGTAATCTGTGCCACCATTGACTGATCAGGCAGACTAGAGACTGCTAGAGACCACTAGAGTCTGCCGTTCGGTAATATAAAGAAATATCCAAGATGTACCCCAAGTAGAAGAGGGGCAAAATTTGAAGGTCGTAATAGATCTGTCAGAATTAGTCTGTCTGGTGTGTGAACAGAATTGATTACTAGTGACGATTTATTACATCGTGATGGTGGGATTGGTCAAGAATATAAATGACTGTTTGTAGACTTGGTGATTCTTTCGTGCTCACTATTCCTGTCAAATATGTTCAGGAATTAAAGAATCTTTTTCATTTCGTACAAGTGAAATAATATCGTTCCATACTGATAAGGTCTGATTTTTACGACTTTTCAATATGTGCACTCGTTATATTGTATATGAATGTGAAGTGAACTTATTTAATTTTTGATATAGTCGACCCTTATTGAGATCTTTGATAAATTGAACTTTATATTCGTCGACGAGTAATATTTGTTAACGCATTCGTATTCGTTATTTTATGTCTGTCAGAAATGGAAATATCTCGTGCAGCACTGAGAAATAACCTTGCAGATGGTTCAAGTGATTCTACACACAATGACAGTTCACATAATTTATCGTGTGATGCTCATCAAGTCCTCATGCGTGAAAACCTTTTCCATCATTGTTTAAGCACTCATGATGTTGAAGAAATTGAAAAGGATTTGGACTTTTATGAAAAAGTTTCACTTGTTTTTCTTTTATATGATAGTGATGTTATCGCTCTTCAGAGGTTAAAAATGGCCTATTTGTCTGCTCATTCAGGTCCAAATATTTATTACCGATTACTTGTGGACTGGGTTTTACATGAACCTTCTGATAAATGGCAGACAAAATTTTTGGAAGCTCTTTGTATTATTAAAAATGACATGTGGATCAAGAAGTTAGGATTGCCTGTTGAAGATACAAAGTTGCGATTCTTACCTCATAATCCTTACACATCCTTAAATGTTGACCTAATGCGCAAAGCTCTTTTTGTTATTTGTGAATCACTATCATCTCAAGAACTAGAATGTCTTCAAAATTTGGTTGAAGATGATATGTTGAATCAGGGTTTGTACATTTATAGATACAATCTTGAACTAATGGAAATTAATATATTACATTGGATGTCACAAAAGTATTTGAGCACTCAGAGAACTTCCTGTTTAAACATTAAAAATTTGGTGAAACATTTGAAAGTTATGGAAAAATATAGTTTAATTGATTATCTTGAAAGTGTGTGCAAAGGATACAAATGTTCTGAAACATTTGATGATACCTCAATTAGTGATCGTGTCAGTGTTAGTAGTTCGCAAACTGGTGTTTCACAGCATAGTGTTGTTTCCCAAATTCAGGAGGAACGTGAACCCAAAATGATGCCTAAAATGTATAATATTGACCCTAATAATGTTGGTGTTTGTGTTATTATTAATCAGAAAACATTTTATAAAGAGACTGATCCAAAATTAAAACATCTAGTGTTTAAGGATGGTCTTGAAGTTCGTGTTGGAACTGATATTGATCGTGATAGTCTTAGTGAAATTTTTGTAAGTTTTGGTTTTTATGTGAAAATCTGGGAAAACCTAACACACATTGAAATGGTGCAAGCTATTCGAGAATCAACCACAAGTATACTAAAGAAAGAACATAGTTGTTTTGTTTTGTGCATATTGTCCCACGGAAGAAAAAATGCTGTTTATGGAGTCAATAGTATCGCTGTTGATATGGATGAAATTCAGAAATTGTTGCAAGGAAAGTTTTGTCCAGTGTTACTTCAAAAACCTAAAATCATTATTGTTCAGGCATGTCAAGGATTAGTGAAACAAAATGCAATGATTTCTGATATTGAAACAGATGGGGCTGAACACTCACAGTCTTGCCCTGAAGTTAGTGACACTGTCATATTTTGGGCTACTGTGCCTGGATATGCAGCATTCAGAGATAAAATAAGGGGTTCATGGTTTGTTAATGCACTGTGGGAAGAAATGTTGAAAGGGTGCAATGATGATGTATTGAGTATGTTTGTCAATGTTAATGCAAAAGTGTGCAATAAGCGAGCACCAATTGATGGAGAGTTGAAAGTAATGACACCTCTTTTTATGACATCTTTCAGAAAGAAACTTTTCTTTCCTCTTCATAGAGAGGCACAAAAAGCTGCTGCTAAACGTATGTATGACCGTTACTTGTTTGATTCACTTCTTGATGAATATATTGAAAAATATTTATTAGGATGTGGAATAAATGAATAAAAATGTTTGAAGAGTTTGTATAGTGTGTGTCTTAAAATTTGTTGATTTTCAATATTATTCCGAAGTAAATTTTGGTTCATAAGTGAATTAATGTAACATATATCTTGATGTTTTATTGTTATGATGTGTGCATTGAATGATTAGTGAGTTGTTTGCTGTCTGATTTGATTTTGTATGTAGATAAAGACTTCTAAAATCAACTATTGGACTAATTAATAAGAGAATGAAAGAATTCAGACCCAGTTTCAAAATACTGTACATGACTAATAATCCAATTTTTATTTATTTTGCTATTCACCTAAAAAAATAGTTTGATTTTTGTTCTCAAGTCACAAATTATCTTAAGTTTTTGGATGTATGCAATCGTTTCCTGCTTAGGGAACTAAATACAGATCTACTTTTCTATAATGGACTCTGAACGGGACCTTAAAATTTGTGTGCTATTGAGAAGTGTCCACTTATGAGAAGTGAGGATCAATGTAATACAAAATGATGGGGAGTGAAAAAGTGTCGACTATAGAGAAGTGTCTGTTAAAGGAAGTTTCACTGTGTTTACTTGAAAATTTAATTCATTACAATTTAGTTTCTGTAATGTGGCCTGTCCCCGTATCAGATTGTTGAGGATGAACTAGCTCTCGTAATATTGTGCACTGTGAAAAAAGAAGAAACATACCTATTTATATAGTTTATTGAATAAATAATTATACACCTGTTGATGATTTATAGATTTATATTAACTTAAATTTGAATATATGCATTTATAGGCCTCGGTAGTTGAGCAATTTTGAACAAATTTCAGAAAATATTTTGCTGCTCATGAATTTGTTAGCAAATAGTTCCTCTGGACAGAGCAATTAAGAACTAGATTATTGTTCAAAGCAAAGTAAAAGCAATTAAATTTGCGTACTTCTGAGATGCAGGTGTATTTGGACAATGTGATTTCTCTTTGCATTGAAGTATAATAATAATAATAATAATAATAATAATAATAATTAATAATAATATTTTTATGAACTAAATAGATCATAACTATGTTGTTTTGCAAGTCATAGTACTAATAACAATAACAATAAAATTTACATATAAGAATATCAACAATATAATAATGTTGATACTTTTAACCATATTCATTTAACTTGGGCTTAGTAGAAGTTAACATAAATTACAATTATTTTCTATTACAGAATATTAATATTTATTTAGGTTAGGGTTATTAGATATCTATGGTAGGAATTCTATTATTTTACTTTTATTTTATTAATTTATGTCAAGGTCTATATTTATGCTAAAACAGTGTAATTTAAGATGTTGTTAGCTCTTTTCCTGCATCATGGGCCACCTTCTGCACATTTGTTCAAATGGTTACTTACAACAGATTGTATGTCATACATTAGTTATTATCATTGAGGAATTCTTGTACATTGGAGTAGATTTTCTGTTGTATGAATTATTTGAGTTTTGTTTTGAAGGGGTTCAATTGATGTTTTTAAGGTTTAGTGGTAACGCATTATATAGCTGTATACCTGCATTATGAGTGCATTTATCTGTGGTAGATGGATATTTCTGGCCTGTGTAGTGTTGTGAACAGTGGAATTAAATCTGTAGAGTGGTCCTTTGTCTAGAAGATTCCTTTTTACGAAGTTCAAAGTTTCAAAAATGTATATGCATGGCAGAGGGAGTATTTTCAACTTTTCAAATAATGGTTTACACAAAGAAAGTTTATTAGTGTTGGTAATTTGTTTGTATTATTCTCTTCTGTAAACTAAAAGTTTGTTTTGTTTCTGGCGCTTGTCCCCAAATTATTATACCCTTTTTTTTTAATGGAATGGACATGCATAGTATACTGTTTGAAGGGTATCTGTTGTGCAATTTGCTGTTAGAACTCTGATGGCATAGTTTACTGTCCTGTTTCATATTCAGCGTTTCTAGGTGACAGTTCCATTTCATGTTATCTTGTGTAGTAAGTCCCAGAAACTGTGTTGTTTGTTTAAAGATGAGGTATATTCCACGAATAGGAGGGTTTTATGCTTGCAACTTTAGAATAGATGGTGGAATTAAAGATGATAAGAAAAATAATTTTAGCTTACAGTATTGAGCATTCTTTCCTCTTCTCAAAAAATTGATGTAAAAAGGTATTACTACTAGGCAATGTGTTTACAATTTTCTATTTCTGGGAAGGTCTTGGTGGGAATGGAAATAGTAATACTTTACCATAAACTCATTATAATTTTATTTGCCTTGAGTACCTGTGAATTTGCTTTTGTTAATTTGGTATCATTCTTTTTCATAATAATTATTCTTTCTTAAATTTTTCATTGATAACTAGTGAAAAAGTTATTCATAAATGTTGGATGTGTGGAAGTTAATGATGTTTACTGCTGTTCTTGTAGAGCAGTAAGTTTTTTGATTAAACACAGTATTAAGAGAGAGGTGAACAAGCAACTGAAGAATTTGCGCATACATTTTAATTGCTTTAATGAACCAAAAAGGTTAATAGCTGAAATTAGTCAAACAGTTAGCCAAATATTTTTTTATTTCATTCCCTTACTCATAACTGATATAAATGGTCATAAGTATATAAAAATGTAAAAGCATTTATTTTATCAACTGATAAAAGAAAGAGATTGATAGTTGTTTCTTCTGTTGTGTTTCAAATTTGTATACTTCTGATCCAATGAATAAAATAATAGTATTCAGCAACACACAAATAATAATACATTGTGTAAAATACAGAATTATTAAGACATACTAATTACACTAGCAATATACAAGTCTTGCATTCAACCAAAGTTTTGCTGTGTACTTTCCTAGCCTGTGCTATTCTAATATGATCAGACAGTCAGCATTCTATAAACATGAATGTATATTCATAATCAGATTCTTTGTAACAATTTCCTTGTCATTGTTAAATGAAATAAATTATTTTTGTACTATGTCAAATTATTGTATGAATTAAAATTAAAGTATGAAAAATTATCTAAGGAGTACACGTTTAGTTAAATTTGAAGTGAATGAGTTTCATATCCTATATCCTTCTGTAGATTTCAAGCAATCGTACATAGTAATAAAAAAGACAAAAGCACTTGTGAGGTTGTAGTTACAGATGTCTGAAGATTTGCTATATACATTGATACCTCCTACTGTGTATAGCATTAAGGAAAAATAAAGTTAATGCTGAATTTCTAAAAATATTTTCAGCATATTCTTATTTTAGCATGTTTTTGGCTATTTATGTACTTGTTTACAAGATGATTTTGTTCAGCTTTAGTGGGCGCGAGGGTGTGTGCTTGTGTCTTTTATACAAATCTAGTTTTAATCTGAGCATGATGAAAACTTGCACACTTGAGCTCAAAACTCTGGGTAAAGCACAGTCTACTTGAGATTTAGAAAAACCACCCCCCTCCCCCATTTTTATGATATATCTCACAAACTGATTGAGATATCCGCTTTGTTCTTGTATGCTAACGTTGCTAATTTATTCATTGTTGAGTAGAGTTGTTGAGCAAGTTTTATTCATTGTTGAGTAGAGGCTCGATCAGTTTGAAAATCTTTTGTTTTTCGTATACTCATTGAAATGAGCATTACTTCCCTAGCGTTCATGTGGGAATAAAATAATTCAGAAGTCTTAACAATGCACAGTGTCAGACTAACTGCCTTGTGAGTCCTCAGAAAATTTTCTCTTGCCCCCCCCCTGTATATTTTCACTTTGACTTGTTTCTTAACCCTTTATACAGTAAGTTTATCTGTTAGTTTTACAGAAAACATTGGTGACACTCAGTTTAGTAGAATAAAATGTTAATTCTATGCCTGATCTGATAATCAAAAGTTTATTTCATAGACCTGAAAAGTGTTGGTAAATGAACACAGTAAATATCTTGTTCTGTACCAGGGTTTCCCAAACGTTTTGAGTGACAGAACACTATAGGAGTTTTAAAAATTTCACAGAACAATATATTCATTTTCTAGTTCTAGCATTCTGGCACAGAGGTAGAGGTCGAAGTTTAGATGTTTAGGTAGTAAAGACAATTTTTTTAAGGTTTAATAAATGACATTTATTGATTCATTTCATAAGAGTGACAATTCAGAAACAAAGAACATTAATAATTAATGTAAACTAAGGAACAACAAAAACAAATCATATAATCTCAAAAACAAAAAATAAAAATGATTAATATGAACCCGGAAACAAAAAACTAATATAATTTTACAAAAAATAAGTACTTAATGCAGTGGTGTAACTACCGCCAGTTTGGCCAGATGCCTGGAACCCCCAGTATGGGCATTTTTAAGATCTAAAAAGTTATTTTCACAATTTTTTATTAGCTCGCTTTAAAAAATTGTTAGATGTGCCCTTTGGTGTCATTTCAAATTATATTTCAAAAGAACATATCATTTATGAATTTGGCATTACTAGTATTCCGGCGACATGGGTTTTTACCCAATGCAGACTAAACTTTCCTCAAATAGTTGTTTCCCAAACATTATTTATAATTTTCAACGGGGCCCCAAGGTACTATAATTAAACCTTATACTTTTCTTCCTTCCTTATACTTTTCTTAAAAATGTATATCAGTTGCTATATAAATATAGTTTATGTCATTTAAAATTCCAGCAACATTGTCAATATTCATTTTTCAAAATTTTTATTGTTCAACTTCCTTCAATTTTTTGTTCAACTTGTCTGGCCCCCATTGTAATATTCTCCATTCAAACTATACAATTATGATATATTTGAAAGTAAAGTGGCTTCAGTTGTAAAGTAAAACGGTCGCACATTAATTTATTTGAAAAAATTCTAAATTCTTAAGAAAAAGTTTGTCAAAAACTGTGAGCCCCCGATGTGACCATTAACCGAAGCTTCGGAAGGGATAGTTATGCCACTGACTTAATGGTAATCAAGAACTTTGATGGTATTGCTTCTTTGAGTTGCATATTCGATTGATGTCAGGAAATTTATTCGATAATTGAATTCTGATATCTAACGACTCATCAAGTCTGTTCCTCGACTTCGTCTTTGTTGCAGGATAGCGAGAAAATCCGGATTCGCAAAGATAAGTGTTAGAAAAAGGAAGTAAAACAACAACTTTTTTTGAAAAATTACGTAATAACTCTTCTTTAAAAAAGAAAAATTAGTTTTACTTAAATTTACAATAAATATTTTTTATTACATTTTACAAAATTAAAATGTCTCAATCTTACTCTATTAGTGGAATATAAAATAAACACAATTCTAATGTGCACTTATATGTGTATCAGTACTAACGCTGTTCACTTTTTTCAAAATATTTAAAATTTCAAACGAAACACCAAAGACATGGAATCATTGACTTCGGAAATTTTCATAAGTTGTAATCCAAACTGTAGGGCCGTGTCCTGCTTGGGGGACAAACGCGAGCGACAAAATTCAAACAGGTGTAGTTGTTAGTCCTACGTGAGCGACAGCGACACTAGCGTTACAAGCGCGACATTCGACGACACTTGAACTTTAAACATGCTTGAGTTTTGTCGCACGTCAGACGCTACATTTCACACAAGGAGACTATATAAGGAGTGTATAATCTCCTTGTTTTCACACAACCTACTTGACCATACTAGAGATTATCGTTTGTAAACAAAATGTAGTAGTATCGAGTAGGTCTTGACATTTCGTCGTGATCTCGCCTGAGGCTAATGGTTTTATAAGTTAGCTCATGTAGTATCGAAGTGATTACAGTTTTGTGCAAGTTCAAAATACAACAAACAACTTTTTTGGTGTTGCAAATTAGTTCCTTTTTAGTAGTGTAATCGTTGTCGTAAAGATACTGCTAAGATATGTTGGCTAAGATGTGTGGCTTGAGCAAGCGGGTGAGGACATACGAAGAAATGTAAACCATTTGTACAAACTGGGTCAGGGAGACACAGAGAGGGCTGAACTGGGTCAGGAGGCGGTGACGTCACGGTCGTTGGTCATACTTAAGGAAGGGGTCCCGAAGCACGATCAGATACACCACCGAGACACGTCAGAAGCACCGACCGACGAGAGGTCACGAGGAGACGAGGCTGGCCTGAGACAGAGGGAGGAACTCCGAGCTGAGTGACGCGGAACGCTCCTCAACCAGCCACGCACCACCCGTCGGGACTGACCTCAGCTACTGGGGTTCAGCTCTCTCGCTCTCTGACCAGCCACGTATTCTCCTTCGCTGAGTGTGAGTAAACAGCTTATACACAGACTGCGTTTGATTGACTCATGGCCAGGAATCCCGACCACCCTCCAAATCCTCCCTCCATGTGATGACCCCCGCGCAGGCTTCAACAATCTGCCAACCTAAAGAGCCTGTACGGAGGCTCACCACATCGTTAATGCCATTTTCAAGGAAATAAAAAGTACAAATCAACATACCTGTATATTCAAAAACTCTTTGGGACGCAAAAACAGGTGCGAGTACAAATGTTAAAATTCAGTGTAATTAAGATTCTGAGAAATACGATACAACAATATTTGTCTATGCGTTTTGCGGCTGTGTTTGTAACATGACATAACCATAACATATAAAATGCGTTAATGATCGATATGTGTTATATTTGCGAAAAAAGGGAAATTTTCACTGCACTAATTGGGTTTTTCTTTTTTTCCGGAACATCTACTAACTTCCCACGGAACGCTGCCGCGGAACACTGTTTGGGAAACCCTGTTCTATACAATTATTTAATTACACAAACCTTTTCCTTTCTAAAGACAACAATGAAGTATTGTACTTAAATAGATAAAAATTATTATCATACCATCAACTTCCTTGTAAGTTCACCATTTGTACACCCAATGTCATCTATTATTTTACTTTTGTCAATATTTTGAAATAAGTCTCTTTTACAGTTTATAAGTATGAAATAACTCAAAAGTTCTGGACCGAAAGAGTTTCTTAATATTTTTAAAAACAATTTTGAGTTTAGAAAAGACTTTAACAAGAAACTTGAGTACACGGAATAGTCATCAATTATTTATATTATGCAAGTTTCATTTGGTTTTATATTTAGCATTTAGCAACAATGAATGAGATTCTGCAATAACTTTTTAGTTTTCTATTATTAATATTTACTCAACGAGTTAGCTCGACTTGATGATAAAAAGCAAAGAATAGCATGGTCACTGATTACCGGCGTGGTCAGACGCGCCAAACTTATTAAGGACACTGCATTTGCTAGACACACGAGTCAAGTAACTTTTTTCCCGAGAAATTTTGTCCTGTATGGTGGACAAGTACGCTTTAAAAACACGTAGTTTTCAAATGTTGTTATCTCAAGAAGGAAAAGATAAAAGATGACTCAGAAAACCGGTCACACATCATTGAATATTCTGTGTGATGTTCCATCAAATTGCGCAGAAATTGAGCACAATTTTTTTTTGATATTTGCTTATTAATGTATATGATGAGAACTAAGTAATATAAAGGGATCGAACATTGTTTCTTCTCCGTCCAGAATAATATTTTCACTTTTTTCAATAAAAGTAGTTATTTGTATGATTCCAAGATGCAGTTTGATGTAATGCATGTTTTTGCACTGAGTGAGGTCCTCAGTGTGTAAAAGAGTGTTTATGATTGACAAATGTTTACACGCAGTAATGCCTATTAAAAATCTCCAATTTGATGGTAACGTATAAGTCGTATCACAGATTAAATTCACCGTTTCAGCAGTGCGTCTAAAGGCCATTTAAGGGAAGTTTGTGAGAAGTCTGAAAACGGATTGTGACGCGATTTTGAAACAGGGAGGGTCTTTAAAATTAGGATAGAATTTATTATGAAGGGCAAGCAGGTGTGATTCTTCTTGGATTCGGGGTTACCCGTTCATTGACTACAGTAGAGGTTTACCATACGTGAGCGTAAACTAAGTGATTTTAGGAAAATGTCATCGACATGAAAGGTCAGAATGTAGCACGGAGATGTTCACAGAATGATACAAACATATTGAGACGTATTAATTATATGATTAATAATAAAATTATGTCTCAAACAAAAAATTTATTTTTTCAAACTTTTACCAAAGGGGAGGGGACCGAGTACTCACTCCTATGGGAGCCACTTACAATAAAAACACTGCACTCTGGTGTTCAAGCAACAAACAAAATACTTTATTATTCATAATGGCTCTAAATTAATTGTTACACAGGACACTGGTAAATGGTCACAATGCTACACATTGCTTCGCTTACTGCGCTCTTGGAATGTCTTATTGAAAATCTTTTTACATAGTACTCACCAAGATCTTGATTTTGGGCTCCTCTGTTCATTACGCTCTCCGTACAATTAAACACTTTAAATCTTGCTCTCGGCCTACTGACATTTATTTAACAATTTATGGTATACAAGGCCAAAATAACATTATCAAATTCCCTCTACACTATTACACAACACACAAGATGTCTCGTGATGTCGGACTGGATGAATACATGGCCACTTTCGTGTTCCTTTTATGGACTCCTGTTCCTCGTGCCTCGTTAATGTTCGTTCTCTATCTCTTTTGCCTAAGCGATTTGCTCAATGCCATTAACTTCCATTGTCTGTCTCGTTTCAGAGTTTCCCGACTCACTTCGTACTAATTTCGTCCTTTGCAACATTGACTGTTATTATTTGTTCACTGTATTAATGTGCTTAGCATGTCCTCTTACTGATCACAGTGTAACTTATTTTCTATTAGCTATGCAACGACCATGCCTTCTCTGGCTTACTAATTTGCTGAAGTGACTGTTGACGGCTCATTAACTCATAAAACACTAATTACTGGACCTGTTCGAGTCCTTTACTTGTCTGTTCGAACTTTTTCACTGCACGAGTTCCCAATTTTCCTTTTTAATCACACGATTCCTGCACCCAAGACGACTTCATGTACGCGATTGTGTTCATGGGCTAATTAGTTGCTATTAATGTTCGCACTTTTCACGCTCTGATCTATGCATTAATTGCATTGAGTATCAGTACTGATTGTTTCCTGATTCTTTACGGAAAGCCTCACTTGTGCTATCACAACTAATGAACGAATCCCAAAATTCAACAATTCAAAATGTTTGATCTAATCTAAAACTGATTCGTTCTTCTTACTGTCACCGCACTGCTCTCACTAAGAACTTGCGTTCATCACAAATATCACCAACGCGTCTCTCCACCAAAAATTTTCAGTCAGTTTATCAAAAAGAAAACTCGAAATTTTTCACTGTCTCATCAAAAAAGTATAAACTCTCGAGAATTTTTCACCGTCTGGATGCGTCATTAAAACAGAAAGAACTTTCTCAAAATTTTTTCACCGTCTGGATGCGTCTTTAAAACAGAAAGAACTTCCTCGAAATTTTTTCACCGTCTCCTCGTTAATGTTCTGTGCCTTATTTTTTATAGACAATTCGCGTCACGTGACGTTCCCCTTCCTATCATTCCTTCCTTCTACTACAAGCCCTTTGGTTCTTCCCCCCCCTTAATTTTAATTGGAAGTTTCCGAAAAGATGTTAGTTGCTTTTTCATGTTACCAATCACACGATTTAGCTCCTCCCACCGTGGTTTTCTATTGGTTGTTCCCATTCTCTCTACTTCCAAGACTTCTGCAGCTAGATGAAGGTCTGTCGGCCATTTTGTTACTCTCAAACAATACCCTTCGTTATTCGTACTCTGCACAGCTGCTTTGTGCGGCATGCTTCTTAGATCCCATTTTTTATGGTTTTATGGCTAGGCGGCGTGGTACCCTCTCCGTTTGACATCGCCCCATTTCTGTTACAACTTGTCCCGACCGTCGTCAATCCTCTTGAACCCAAATTTTTTATTACTTCCTTTTGAATTTCGCCCTCGTGTGTTTTTGCTGAACCCACTGCCCCAAAATTTTACATTTCAATATCTTTTCTTCCCTTGGCGAGCCGTGTCCCAAGAGACATGTGCCGTGAGCCTTCTCGTCGTTTGTCGCAAACGTTCACCCACGTTGCTTTGGGAAATATTCCCTTACATCCGCTCTTTTTCTGTGCTATCTTTTGTACTGAATTTGGATGTTTGTTTTCTATAGATTACTTTTTCATGTTCAAACTTGTCTGCCACAGAGCATCGTCATCCTCGTCCCTACTCCTTTGATTTTTTTTTCAAATAATAGATTTTATGACTTTTTTGTACTCAAAACTTTCTACAGAGCCTGTGATGTCGCACCGACACTACTCTTCAGACCACCCAGGTCCCTTTCTGCTAGCTCCTATGTCGGCCCATGATTTTATATTAAATTTTGAGAACGTGATATTGAATTATCAATTAATTCAATCCACGGCCTCAATATTGAACGAATACTTTGTATCATCGAGTCGAACTTTGAAACTATGTATTTGTTGGAATAAATGAATTCAACGCTTTCGGTTTTAAACTCAAAGGTAATTTGAATATAATACATGATATAGCACCCTATTATGAAGTAGTATTAAAAGAATTTGTAGAAGTTTTTGAGAATGATCTGGGGGCAGTAAATTTTGTTAGGTTAGTTTTCAAGTGAAGAGTGAGGCAGTTCCCAATTGGAGACGCAAGTCCCGATTGCGCTCCGATAGCAGGCGGAGATGAAGTTACAAAGTTAGTGTATAGAGGAATTTTGCGGCTAATGGGCGACACCAATTGTGGTACTTAGAGAACGTGATTGGTCGTGAAGATTTGTGGGAATTTCAAAAGCAAAGACCCAAAAGAACAGTGAATGGACGTTTGGGAGTGGGGCAGTACTCCATACCAGGATAGAGGACATTTAGCGGGGGAATGTTTTTTTCTAAAGTGGATTTGAAGGTTCCATATTTGCAGTCAGTTTGGATCCGGAGAACGTAGATATTGTTAATACACAAACGGGCCTGTTTGTGTACCAGAGATTGACATTTGAGTTCGCATCATCAGCGGCTATTTTGTTATAAGTTCCTCGGTCAAATATCAGCGCGAGTGCCGACGTGTTTTAATTTCTTGAATGATGTTGTAGTAACCGTTAAGGCGAATGAAGAACATCTGAACAATATGTGACTTCTTATTACTAAGTTGAAAGATCAGCGGTCCAGTTAGCGCATTTTGTTTCACATCCAATCACAATTCTAACAGTAGATGCATTAAGCTTTGGAGCAGGATGGTGCTGTCGCAGAATGACGAGCTAGGAAAAGAGCGCCCAATGGCGTTTTCTTCTAATACTTTGAATAAGCATCAATTGTATTACAGAAAAATAGAGAAAGAGGCGCTCTCTATTTTTATGGTGCCCGAAAGTTTAAAGATTGTTTATATGTAAGGAAGTTTTATATTATTGCGAATCATAAGCCGTTAATGCCATTTAAGTCAGGATAGACAGATGCAACAGTAAAACGGTCGCTAAGATGGTCGTTGTTTTTGTGAGACTACGATTACCATATTCATTATAGCATTACCTCGCAATTTGGATGCGTTATCAAGGCCCCAAGGCCAATGTAGATGGGTTTTTTGACGCTGTGGAGGAGGACTACTTACACGTGGATGAAGACGAAAAAATTGGAGTTTCAAAGTTTCCCAGTCGAGGTAGAGAAAGTTGGGGTAGAAACGTGGGGAAAAGGAGCTGGCGCCTCTCATTAGTTTCATCAGACTGAGGAAAAGATGATTTCCCCCGGAAGTGGCTGGAAAGTGACAGCACCTGATGGAGAGACTGACAACGTGTGAAGGTATTGGTGTTGAAAACAGAAGAGGAGCTTAAAGAGGTGGTCAGAACATCCTTAAGGAAGACAGTGTTGCGCGTAGGACATTGGGGCATATCTTTATCAAAACAGCTGGCACGCATGTATTGTTACTGGCGAACCATGAATAAAGATATTGAAGAGCTAATACGAGTCTGTCTGTCATGTCAAACGTACCCAAAGGCACCGGTGTCGAGTTTGACAGCGACCCTCCAGCATCCAAGTTTTGGGAGTGCATATTGACTAATCGGGCCCAATTTTTAATGCAATGTGACTAGTGTTAGTGGATGTGTTGTCAAATTATCCTAACATAGCGCAGATGACGTTAGCAACATCGGTAGCGTTTATTGAAGTTTTTGAAGGCATTTTTTTGACGGTAGAGCTTCCAAAAACCATCTGAACATAGTATCTGGTAACGAGGCAAAATTCAAGTCAGACCAATTTGAAACTTTCTCTAAGAGAATTCGGCGCATCAGGGCGCCACCTTTTCACCCACAATCAAAGGAGAAGCTGTGATGTTGGTGCAGACGTTTAAGTAAGGGATGTCCAAGTAGCAGGTGGAAGATGAGCAGAAGGACAAGGCATTGTGTAGTTTTTTTTCACCATATGGGTCCATTCCAGGAAGAGACGGTTTAATGCCATCGTAGAAGCTTCATGGACGGCAGCCTCGAACGTTACCAGTTTTGTTAATACCCAGCGGAAAACCTAAGAAGTAAAAGGGAGAGTCTAAAATGAAAGTGGGCGATAAGGTATGCCTTCTGTAGTGATGGAAGTGTTAGGACTGAAGTCTTATCTGCTGAAGGTGCAGTTGGTTCGACATTAGGGGCAAGTGGTGATACTCTGTTGCCACGTGGGGAAAGTGGACCATGAATGGAGTGAAGGACTCCATAGCAACGCGACGGCCGGGAATATGTACAGAAAGTAACGTTCAAAAATTTTATTTAATTTGAAATGTTTCATAATTATTGCCACCCATGGTCTGGGGGTAAGGTGAGAGCGTGGATACTAGGAGGTCGAGGGTTCGATTCCGGCGGGAATGGATGATTATTTATATTCTATTTTGTCTACATGAGAGTCAGCGTGGCTCAGTGGGTAGAGCACTGAGTGGCTGGATGGATGGTCGCAGTTCGATTCCCGGTGAGCTGGGGAGTTTTCATCACACCTCAACATCCAGACGGACTCCCAGGTCTACTCAGCCTGCTGTAAAATGAGTACCAGGATCTATCATGTGGCCAAACCGGTCGGAGCGAGATGCTGACTACATCTACTCCTTCTAGTGCCGAGGTCAAGTAATTGCGGTGCTCTACCCTTCGCAAATCCTTCGGGATCTGTTAAGGGATAGATAGGAATGCCTTTTTTTCGTTTACATAAGATTACGGTGAGCGAGAATCATTACGTTTTGGTGAATCACAACCTACTTGATCATACTACGGATTATCAAATATATACAACATCCCCATATCGCTTTTGAACATGTATTGCGTTTTGGGGATACCTGTGACACTGTTGTTATACCTGCCGGCAGATAGAGGTGCTACTGTCGCTAGTTGCAAAGTCAGTATAAGTACTTTCTATGATCTGTCACGAATGTATTATATTAGTCTGTAACGATAGTTCATAGCACAATATTATTGCTAAGTAACGCTTGAGTGGGACGTGTTTGTTTAAAGACCTCCACATTTCGTACGACATTGTATGGTTCTAAGGAGTATCTTGGGTGGTTTTTTGAACGGATTGTCAAAAGAAACCTGGATATAATAAGTTTTGTATTTTGATGTGTGTGTAATACATTGAGTTAAAAACCTAGGTCAATCTGCAGTGGAAATTGAATGTATTTTCAAGTTGTATTTGAATCAGTAGTTAAAATCAAATATCTATTTTTATGAAGTTATTTTCTTGCATGGGAAAACTATTTTTGAAAGTAAAGGTTAAACATAAAGAAAGAAATTTTAAATTTAAATGGATGAACAAGGTAAATATTGTTATAAAGTCTTACCTCATTTGAGTTACGAATGAATGTAATTTAGAAATAATGTTTAAATTTCTGGGAAAATATATTTTTTTAATAGTTTCAGTTTGACAAATTAGAAATATAACCGGTTGAAATAGAACAAGATCCAAATTTCTTTTGTTTTAAGGCAGTTGAAAAGAATAAAAAGTAAAATATAGAATACCTTAATATTATACATGTAAATATAAGGTATTTTAAATATATTTGAAACATGATTGCTTACAAAACCAAGAACATGTCTAAAACCTAGATGTTATAATTCTAACTGAAATTAATGTGGAAAGCTTAGAAACAGATGATAAATATAAATTGCCTAATTTTTAAACAATAACTTTTACAGAACTGGTAGAAGAGAGGGTACAATGATTTATCTGGATATTTAAAAAAAACGATCATCAGACTAATTTTCTTACTATAATAATTTCAAAAGATTATCAATTTCAATCTGAAAGGGGAGGATTTCTGAAAATACAAAAATATTTTATCAGCAATTGGTTAATTAATTATAACGATAAAATAATTGCGCCAAAAATTCAAAATTCTAATTAAATCTTTCCGAAAACTAATCATAATCCTCAAACATCTACATTTGTAAACTTTAGAAAAGTTAGGTTGAAGTAGGAAATAGGAGTAGCGACAAGATCGTAATACGTGCATTGAAACGGTATTCAAATGACGTACAGAAAAAATTAAGAGAGTTGTGAAATCATTTCAAAACCTTAATCTTGTTGAAGGTATGTCACGCGCTTATTTCGTAGCCGTGTCTATGAATTTACTTATGTCAAAATAACACGAGATTCAAAAGTCATGATATCAGGAATAGCTAATGCATGTTTTATAGTAATAGGCAAATAGATAATTACATAATTTAACAACCTATTTTCTGCTCTTTAACAAGTGACCGAAATCCTGATATGTAATAGATAAGATGTACGTTAAAAAAAAAGACATTACGAAGTGTTATTTGCCCTTTCTGGGCTATGTCCCGGTAGTAACTCGAAGAGCAGTCTATAATTAATACAGAGAAATCCGTGTACATTGCTTTTCGCGTACAAAATATGAGAATTCAGTGGGATTAGCGACTTGTAAAAGAAAGCAAGAAACGATGACAAAATCTATAATTAATTTTATATATCTTAACACTTCCCTGCATTAAATATCTTAACACTTCCCTGCATTAAATATCTTAAAACTTCCCTGCATTTATATTTATGAAACAGTCGTGTTTGTTAAGACCGAATTACTGAAGTGCCACCCTTTCTTTATACGAAACAGTCTCGTTCACGAACACTATACACGCAATAGTAGTAATATTCATCGCCCTAGAGTGTCAACCACTCTTTGCCAAAAGGGACCATACCATTCGGGAATCGTTCTATATAATTCCCTGCCCAAGAATATAAAAGATATTATGAAATTGAATATCTTCCAATCCGCGGTTAAAAACTATCTCCTGCACCAGTGCTTCTAAAATGTAAAAGAATTTATTGATTTTAACAAAAGTTAAATTCGTCTTGTAATTTATCACGCCATTGCTGTAGTACTTTTTAAACAACTTATAACAATTTCAAAAACTATTTTCTTGCATGATTGTGTTGTCTTATGGCTCATATTAATTTAGTTTTATGTGTACTCAACATTGGCACGTTTGTGTACATAAATTCTGTAGCCCCATCCTGGCCCGGGTTTTTCTCCGGTTTTCCTTCGGGTAGAGGCGGATTTATCATACAGGTTCTCTAGGCTTTGTCTAGGGGCGGGTCTATTGTAACAATAAATCGTGAATTTAGTGTTATTTCAATTTTTAAGCACTATACTCAGAATAATCTATAGTTCGATAATAACTTACATGTAATTTTTTGCTTAAAATTACAAACATATTGACATTCTATTAGTATTATAACTCGCAGCTAACTTTTTATCTTATCTAGGAACTTTTGCTGAAATTTTTGAATCCGCCTCTGCCTTAGGGCCCTTGATCGGAATTGATGGGATGGTCCCTTGCTTGCTTCCGGAGAGTAAATTAGTTTTTTGTCCTCCACGTGGTCATATGCAGTTTGTACTGCTTTTTTGATAAGTTTATTTATTGAAGCTTATCTACATGGAGCGATAGGAGGTAGTTTTTTGACAATAAATTTATTTTATTTTTTATTTTTATTTACATAATATAGCAGATTGAGACGATAATCTGCGGTCCACAGGTTGAAAATGTACCTGTTGAAGTGAATCACCGGATACACTTTTGACGTTTTGCATGTAGGTGCGAACTGGTAAAATGAAATTTTTTTTTTAAATTACCGTGAATGAATTGTGAACAGTACATTTTTAATGAATTTAAGGAATATCACACTATTTTTGATAGCAGGCCGCTAATCTTATTGAACCCACCGGGTTTATACGCGAAAAGCAATGTACACTACATTAATTATTAATTTAAGACTGCTCTTCGAATTACTGCCGGGACATAACCGAGAAAGGGTAACTAATACTCCGTAATGTCCATTAAAAAAACGCATATGTTATATATTATATTTCAAGATTTCGGTCACTTTTTTAAGAGCAGAAAATAGGTGGTCAAATTATGTAATTATCTATTTATCTATTACTATACAGCACGTATTTTTTCATTAGCTATTCCTCATTTCAGGGTTTTTGAATCTCGTGTTATTTTAACATAAGCATATTCACACACACGGCTACGACATTACCGCATGACATACCTTGATAGAGTTTTGAAATGATTTTGTTTGCACAAATAAAAGTTTGTTAATGTTCAGCGAGATGGTTTATAAAACCATTAATCCACGACATACATATATTTGGAATGTATATTTGTGTGGCTATGAAATGAATACGTTAAGAGCTGTATGTGGATATCAGTGGGGAATCGAGAAAGAATATTTGTTCTAAAACCATAAAATTCACACGAGTAATGTCTCGAATAGAACGAAATATATATATATATATATATATATTCTAACGATCCAGATTCGGTAGTGAATCATTTGGTATTTATTAGAATTTTATAGGAGATGTAATGGCCGAGTTATAACAAAAATACGTGGAACGCCCATTTGAATGTAGCGCCGAGTGGGGTATATTCTAAACGTGATGCGAAGCGACGGAATAATTTTTGAGTGAAATACGTGATGAACTAGAAATCATGAAAGCACCTGGGTGAGCCAGTGAAGTGAATAATAAGGAGGCGATCAGATTGGCGAATTAAACGAGGCGTAAGAAAGGAGTGGGGGCTAGAGTTCAGGTGGGAAGCCGGAACCAAGATTCTCTCTCAATTGTTCGTGGTAGATTGGAAGAGACGGTTCGCTTTACGTAATTGCAGACGTGTAGATGGTAGAAGCACGGAAAAGAGCAGCGTGAGGAGTTGAATTTAGACACACGTGGCATTTAATAGTAAAGAGGGAAGCTGAACCGCATAGACATTTCTTCATCAAAGCTGATTATTACTGTTGTAGAATTGCCGTAAGAACGAAGATTATTTTCGGCGTATATCATTTTCATGATAAAGTTTTTTTAGTACTCGTAATTAGAGGAAAGACGGCCGGAGTAATACGAACGTAAAGAGTCATAGTATCGTTTGGAAAAGCTCCAAGTGAAGCTACAGCCTCTTTCGAAAGCATTAGTTCGATTCGAGCATTTTGTCGCCGTTTCCGAGGGGGAAGCAGAGCAGACGAGACCACGTGGCGTGGAAGCCTGGAAGCACGCCGTCGATTCAAGGTCATCTGAGACACAGCTGAGGGCAGCCTGTCGACTACGAAAGGTATTCTCGAACTGGTGAGAACACGACGATTTCTGAAGAATAATTCGCTATTTTGTGAGTATTACGTCTCTGTGAGGCGAACATTGTTCCAGAGTGTGTTTCGTGAGCTAGGGAACGTAATTTAAATTATTGTAATTCGATGCTGAATGAGTATCTTTGAATAAAGAGAAAATTGCATTGGAATAGTTGTTTCCGAATTAACTGTAACTCATTTTGAACATTCCGAGAAGAACGAAAATCAAGTAAATTGATGAACTTTTGATAGAACCTCAAGATTAAGAAATAATAAGAGCTCATTTCGTGCTTAGTTTTTGAACATAGTGTTGCATTTATTAAATTTTAGGGTATTAATTGATGTAATTGCACGATCCATTATTTGTGAGCTAGGAACCACGTGACGCAATTTGTATGAAAGGGGGTTTTTACATTTGTTTTTGTGATTTATGTGGGGATTACTTAAATTGTGTAATTATTATAAATGTTTGTACTAGTATCAGAATATACGTTGTTAATTCACATCTGAAGTCCGAACCTTATTATTTAATTATAATTATCATAATTTGTGCCCAATATAATATTATTATTATTATTTCCCACTACTATTTGGGTACGTTAGATATTATATATATATATATATATATATATATATATATATATATATATATATATATAGTGTGTAGGGCTTTACGGTTAAGAGCCAACATGACTCTCCCTGCGTGTGGGACTCGTCGAATGACTCAACCATTCCCACTAAAAACCCTCCTGAATTGCAACTCAAAACTCAAATATCAATATATCTCAGAACAGTACATATATCATTTAAAGAAAGTGAGAGGAAGAAAAAGGAAAATGAAAGATACCCTAGCGTCGGGATCGAAAAGAACAAGAGGTGACCAAGGAAGGTCAGGAAAGAGAAAGGAAGGAATCTAGCACAAGTAAGGGGAAGTAATGCCAGACTCAGCTCGGGGTCCCATGTTTGCCAAAAACGTACCTACTAGTTGTAAGCCCCCTGGAGGGTAGAACGATATAAATAAATTAATTTTTTTTAGAACGGTATAAATAAAAAAAATTATCCAGAAGGAATGTCAAGATGGCGTAAAATAATCTTTACGGTTAATTTTTAACAGTACTTGTACTTCTTGTTTCATAACCTCCCTTGTATGTGTGAATACCCTGGATACAATATACGAACCGTATTTAGTGTTACATATATCGATATCTTACGACAGCCACATCGCTTTTCAGAAAACGAAAAAATTAATTGAAGAAGTATATTTTTTCCTGAACAATATACTTGTAGTTATCCTGTTTTTATACTTTTTATGAGACTAAAAGATTAACGTTAGGTTCCTGTATATTTCATTAGATTGAATATGTTATTTTAGAGAAGAAGAAACGAAATTATAAATACACTTTCTTCAAATTTTTACCTGTGAATAATATTTAAGTACAGCTATGTCTGCTTTTTATGCATTATTTTTACAATGAATTTGGATCTTTAATACGGTTTCAACCCAACGTCCATGCTGCAATGTTATTTAATTCGCCTAACTCAATAAAAAAACGAAAGAAACTATGTATTACGCATAGCAATTTGTTTGCTTATAAAAACTGTCAGAGCTTTGAAAACTAGTAGGTTATAAAATTCATATGTAACATATCATATGTAACATGTTGAATAGAATAAAAAATATTAAAAATAATAACAATTTATTAGGAAAAAAGGCCGAATAAGGGAGGTGGAAGAAGCTGCGATGAATTTGAGGAAGCTTTATCTCCGTAAGAAGCTGTAGCAGGAGAGGCAGTCCGGTTTTGATGAGCGTTTGCAGCTCTTCTGCGCTATCAGTGCCATCTGTACAAATAATATTTATTTGCAACACATGCTAGGAAACATCTTAATTATAAGGAATTAGTTTCTCAACTATATGTCTGTGAAATGAGTGTTTCAATTTTAACTTGCCTAAGTTTCGGTCTGATTTTATTTGACATCCTTCAGTGTGGCATATATACACCTCATGAAAGGGCTCTAATGACCCTGCCGTTGACGAGCCCTAAAGCCCCACAAAGAAAATTACACCTCATGAGGTCCAGGGCAGGAGCATTTTTCGATACCTCTACTCTAGTAAAAATGGTCATCCAATATACTTAAGTTTATGGAGATTCCCAAATACAAACGTGTTTGCACATCTACTAAAACGCTCTGATATTAAAAAAGAATTGAAATTTGAGTTTTATGTTCTAAGAGCTTAAGTATTATTTAGTTCACGGTTTTAAGAATGTTTCGGATAATATTTATGTTCAAATATATTTGGTGACCAATTTTAAGACCCGTTGTATGATGAGGTCCGGGGCGGACCTCCGTCTCCGCCCTCGCCTAGATAAGCTACTGCTCCTTCAGGGCTTGTACGTCACAAACTTTACGATGTCTGTTCATCTGATAAATAAAATCAGTCTAAAAAGTAGGCAATTTGATAAAGTAATTTCATGGACCTATAGCTGAAAAACCAAATCCCAGGAAGCACAATTAAAAAATCAAGAGTAAGTTAGTAAATAAATGTTATGCAAAGCTAGGAAGCATAGTTTATATATATAAAATAACATATAAAATAATATTATTTAACAAGATCTTATTTGAAAACGTTCAGTACTCAAAAGTAAACACAACGTTCAGTAAAATTGAAAATAAATTTTTTTTTCAAAAAATCAGTAAATTTTAAAAACTGGAGGTGATAATCATTATATACTGCTTTAAAATTTATGGAAAAAGCCTCAAACTTTGAAAATTTTCTGATTTTCTTTTTTCTTCTTGATAAAATTTTTTGATTTTCAATTTTACTGAACATTATTTTTTGCTTTTTATTACAGCACATTTTAAAATAAAGACTTGTTTTAATTTTTATATCTATTTTATTTTATATTTTTTAGTATTAGAATTTGTTGTATTGTCAAACGCTTATTTTCCATTGTCAAATGAGCACTGGAAAATCGGCTGTCTCACCATTAACCTTATTTTACACGTCACCCCCTTCCCACCTCGTCTCTTAGGGAACCAGGGTTGTCTTATTCACATAGTGTTATTAGTTAAATGGTCAATCATATGTGTACCAAGTTTGGTTGAAATTACTTCAGCCATTGGTAGGATATACACCCATACAAATACAGCCCATTTCACCCCCCCCCCAAGCGGTATATTTTCGTACAAAATGGTTCCAAAATCATCTATTGTCATACATACCACACATATCTGTAAAATATTCGCTCGATTGGAAACTTAGAAGTGGTCAAAAAATCAGTTACCAAGTTTGAAAAGTAAATACATACATATCCCGATTTCACCATCTAAGGGGTAGATTTTCGTAAATCGGCACGAGAATTGCCATCAAACCACACGTCTGTAAAATTTTAGCTCGTTTTGGAAATTTTGAAGTGTCCCGAGAAATCAATTTCTTATTTTGAAAAGTAAAAACATACATACCCTGATTTCACACCCTGAAGGGTAGATTTTCGTAAATTGGTACGAGAATCATCTATTGTCATGCAAACCACGCGTATCTGTAAAATTTTAGTTTCTTTTGGAAATTTTGTTGTATATCGAGAAATCAATTGCGAAACGACATGACAACATACAACGATTGCGAACGAAGCAAGTTAAACAAAAAAACTTGTAAAAATTCACGTTTTTTTATCTACTTACGATATTTACACAATACTAAAATGTCGGATTTGGTTAAACGTGGAAAGAAGTTGTCAATAATTTACCTAAAACTCATTTTTAATTTGTTTAGTTTTTAATCTATTTTAAACTTTTACGTGCATTCTCAAATCTTATTAAAATGAAATAATCTATTTCCACCTTCGTGAAAGAAAACAACATTGAAAGTATGGTTCATGTTCGTTCTGTAGGTTTTATGTGATATTAATTTCTTTTATTTGTGAAAAATCCCAGGTACAGATGTGCCATGCAATAAGTATTGCAGGACCATGTGTTACAACAAGGAGAACATAACCTAGGGTACTATATGAGTATGTCAAACATAGTCCTAAAAATGTTGTCGTAAAAAGGATAAATAATAGCCTTAACTTAAATCGTAGCCATATAATAAGGTACCGCGGAGGGAGGTGCTTTGTGTTATGCCTATTTGTCTACACAATGTTATATGAATTCCGTGTAGATTATCAATAACTGTGAGGGACGAGCTATCATATCCTTACATCTCGCTCCTTCTCATCCTCAACTCAAAGGGTGTTTATTCCTTATAGGAGTTGATTTGCAATGATAAATAATAGCCTTAACTTAAAGTCACTTCACTTCATCGGTCCTTAAGTGTCACTTCACTTCATCGGTCCCATAAATGATTTATTCATCACCAATATAGGTCATTTTGATTATTTTTACCTGCCTCTCATTCCCACTCCTACCCCAAGGGTGCTAGGGGTATATAATGTAATGTGGGCTGAAAGTGAGTTTCGAAGGTGTCCTTATCCTACTAAACGGCACCGAAAACTGTGGTTTCAATTCTAATATCGGATTTTTCCATTATTTTTACATGCATCCCTTTCTCATTCACCTCCTCCCTAGGAGTGCCTTTCTTACCTCCTTATTGTAATATTTTAGACAATATTACAAGTATTTACAACAGTTAATAACAAAATTTTATTAATTAATTACAAATAGCAATTATTTTTATGTTTTTCTTTCTGTGTAATGCAAATATATATTGGCACAATGGGGCATCTGGTAAGAGAAAGCGAAGAGGCAAAGTTGAAGCTTGCTCAGGCATGGCTAGCGAGGGACGACTAACACAAAGATGATTACCCTAGGGAGAAAGTAAAAATACTCTACGACGCAATAGTATATGAGACTTTGCACTTCGCGTGAGAAACTCAACCAATCACAAATAGTCCTTGTAATATTAAAACTTTATCGTTTCGCAAATGGCATCACTTGCCGTCTAATTTGAGAGCGCGCAAAGTAGACGGGGATGGTTTTGACAGCGGGAGAGCGACGGGATCCGAAAACGGGAAAGATGAGATGTCCCTTGAGTAGTGTTCGATCAACTGAATTTTAAAGGGAAACATTAGTCTTCTCTAAGTTATACTTTCGATAGTTGAAGTATGCAACGCGGAATCGACCTGAGTATTTCGGTTTTCTCGCAAAGTACGTCAGATGAACATCGTCATCGGATACCAACTCGTGAGTCCACTGTGAGAAGTATTTCAGAAAAAGCTGTTTCAATTTCAAAATTTTCATAGAATTCCCTTTAATGAAAACCCATAGATCGAATGAAAGATTCGTCTCGTGAACAGAAAAAGAAATTCTTTAAGCAGTTTATTGTTATTTTTTTTGTGACGTCTCGATACTTAGGATTTGTTTGTTTTCATATATATAGTTTAGTTATAGGCAAAGTGACTTGAGGAGTTTGTGCCTCACCGTTTTCTCCCAAATAGAAAAGAGCGTAAGTCAATGAACATTTTTTATGTTAATCGGAATACTTGTATTAATGAAATTTTCAAGGGACAACTAAGAAACCCTATCCGTAGTCACTTAGGTAGGTGCCAGTACTTAGAAAGTACAAAAACGTAGATGTTTTAAAAATATGAAATGTAAATTTTAAATGCTCGAGACTTTTTTCAGAAATTTTAAAGTAGTATTAGTATATGTGACGCATGATGCATCAAGCTTCCTATTATCATATTCACCGCAACGTGAGGAGTCGCTAATTGTAAGTTACTTAAATATTTGTTAATTATTCGAAACCATTTATTAATGGAATGAACTCACGTGCCGTATCTCTTAAAATAATAAATTAAGCTGTAGGAAATTTTGAAAACCTACAGTACAAAAGATTATGGGACGAATGAGTAACAAAGGGATAAAGGTACCAAGAAAAGTAAAAAGGTGCTTAAAAATTCTTCCTTTCTCATCCAGAGAAACGATTTCACCTTTCTGAATTTTCTCGCAGAGCGTTAATTCATCCTACGAAAAAAGCTGCGCATCTAAAACTCCTAACCCTATTTATAACAAATTCCGTAAAGGAACAATAAAAATGTTATAATGAAACATATGTGAAAAATCTTATGGCTAAATAGACAAAGCAAGACGATGCCGAAAAGTGATGGATAATGAGTAAAGAACCAGGAGTGAGATTTTTGATTTGTGAATATTCTATCACAGCGGCGTACTTGACTCTAAGTCTTGATGGAAACTGGTAATGATAAACTAACACGTAAAATGGAAAATACGGCGAAAATTGGTAAATTATGAGCTTTGAAGGAGAATTTTCATTTCTGCTTGGAAACAAGAAAATATCTCCTATTTTGCCCTTCGTAACTGCTTAATTGCTTCTTTTGGATATCAAACTCAACGTAGGCAGCTATTAGAAATTCAAATTTGGAGGCCACGAGGAGCTTCTTTACTTGTATTTCATTTCTCCCTCTACTTTCTTTTCTTTCATTACATTCTTTTTTCATTACTTTCTTTTCTTTCTTTGCCTTCTTTTCTTTATTTACTTTCTTTCTTTCATTTCTCTTCCTTCCTTTCCTTCTTTTCTTTCGTTTCTTTATCTTCTTTCTTTTTCAAGGAAACCGAATTTATACGGGCTGAACTTCTATTCGATTATTTAAACGGAGCATTCGTATTCAATTGTAGAGTTCGTGTATGTCAAACATGTTGAATGTGTACCCTCACAATATTCTTTTGTAAGGCAAGGTTTCAAAGAATGTCAAATACTTTATTGCAATTATTTGTTAATTATGGAAATTGTCACACAAAAACCAAATTAAAATTTGTATAATACTTCTCATTTATCTTCAATATTTTACTTGACACTAATCATTTATTTCTCTCTTCACATTTGAAGTATTTGATATATCCGATACAAAAGTAATCTTCCTTTTATCAGAAGATGTAAGACTTATTTCCAAAGTGTTTTAGTACTAGGAATAATTTTGACAGCTTCAAAATGAGCATTTAGCCACGATGAAACTTCTGCACATCAATATTTGATATCCACTAAGCTCTGGAATAAAAATAGCAACTATTTTTTAACTCATGAATGAGTTCCCATGTTATGAATATTAAAGATGAAAGATTTCTGTTTTTTCAGGAGTAATCTAAAGCAGAGGAACATGTCTGTTCTCTCAACCGTTGCACCTATAATGTCCACCAATATCACCATAGTCGTTTTATAATGTCTAATTGCTAAGAAACAACGTGAAAACTTCAACGTGAAAACTGTTCCATGTCACAATGTTTTCTAAATTAATCTTTTAAATTAAAGTTATAAATAGTCGATATGTTAATCTTCAATGTCGACAAAGAATTATTCCGAAACAGTAGGTTTCGTTAAAGTTAATTCTAAGCAACATATAATTTTCATTCTAAAGAACAATAGTAGATTTATTCTTTGTTTCTAAGACAAATCATTACCTAGACGAATAACTAAATTTATTATGAGAAAGGTGTAGTTCAATCTGTAGAGAATTGATAATTGAATTGGAAAGTTTCTCGCTGTAGCTGCGTGAACCTCGTAGGTCATGTAAACCTCGTATGGTCCCCATCAATATTATCTACCTCAAGTATTTCTAAATATAAGTAATAATGACTGTTTAAACTTTGTTACATTGTTATAGCGGTTGCTCATTCAAAACACCTGACATAGAATGTGCTTCTATGAAGTCTTCCAAGTCTAAGTATCGATGAAGAAACGTGTTCTTAAACGGAATATCGAGGATACTCAGAAGAAGAAAATGCCGGTCAGTCGCAATGCTTCAAATTTAATTTCTGTACTGAAGACTAGTTTTGAATAAAAAAGAGATAGTCCTTGAGCACTGTACTACGAGAAATGATTCTGCGTACCGATGTATTGTTAAATCCTGAGCACTCTACTGATGTATGTAGCACTGCGTACCGCGTATCGCCGCATCAGTTGACGCGAAATCTCTTCGGACGCCTTGTGGACGAGCGATGACGTCGACGGCCGTTGGCTCTTTCTGTCGCGAGGCGCTCTTCTGCTTTCGGTCAAGACCGATCTCGTTTGGGTATCGGGAGCTGGGCGGCGAGCAACGAATCGTCTTCCCCAAGGTCTCGACCATACGTCGGTTGTTGTTGACGGTGGCTGTTGCTTTATGACAATAATCAGCAAAAAAGATGTCGGTCAAATGCATTACAAACAATTTTAGACATTGCACCCATAGATATCGTGATTCAAATAAGAAGTCTATGCTATAGAATACGAAAAGAGGAAATTATAGAGGTAGATGGTATGAAATTCAGTAGGAACGACAAAGGATGGAAATCTAAATTAACAAGAACACTGCATCAATGTTGGTCAATAAGATGAAACAGAGCGAAGGAAGGTAGGATTTTATACCAATATATTAAATGTATTGAGTTTACCTATGTATTGATCTTACAAGACATGGTTTACACCGAATAAGTACGTCACTGAATTTATCACTGGTCATAGTAATTTCAATCAGTATTTGAAAAGAATGGACAAGAGAGAAAATGAGTGTCTGTTGTAAGGGAATCGAATCCCCGGATCACATTTTGATTGATTGTGATATTTATGGACACTAACTATGTGTATATGTGAAAAGAGTGAAGCATTACGGACTGACAAATTTCCAAGATAGACAAAGATGGATTGCGTCAAAGGGTAGGTATGAAGATTTCGGAAGATGTGTAACGTATTAGGAACAATACGAGATGCAATAAAATATTGATAGGAGTGATTTCACATAAATAAAACAAGACAAAAGGTTGCAATTGAAAACAAAAGGAAGGCAATGGCCAAGAATCCCTGGTAATATCATTAAAGAACGGGATTGCAGGTAGTTCAAGAAAATAAAAGAATAATTTAAAAAAATGTCGGTGCACCATAAAATGAGCGCATATAAAATATTTTTGTGAATCTAATGTTATGTGACCAATGTACATTATACAATAATTTTCTAATATTAGCAAATAATACAAAAAGAAATATTATATAGTGATTTACGAGCAGGTCGTATCATTCATTTCGGTGAATGTGAACATAGGAAATAAAAAGTGCGAACGTGTTCTTTTCTTGACGTTGTAGTCAAGATACGACAAGTATTGATTTTGACTCTTGAACAATCTTCCAAGCTTAAACTGGGAAAGTGTACTAGTTTCTCAGAAAACATGTTATATTCCTTGATGTTACTACCAACTCCGAAATCACGAGCAAAAATTAAGAGAAAATTTTAAGAAATGATTGAAATATTAGAAATGCACGCATATATTTACGCACATATTTATCGTTTTTCGTTGAGCAATTTGTCGAGTGAGATATCCTCCTGCGAGCATTCTTCCCAATAAGTTTCATGTGATGTTGAGTTAAACCGTATGCTACATACTTCACCCATTAATATGAATTTTCAAATGTGTTCATCATTCATGAATTAAAAAGCACTTTAAAGGTTTCAATGTTTATTGTAAACGTGAATGAAAAACTTGAACAGTTCATGTCACAACTCTGAACAACGAGAGAATGGAGTTCATAATGGTCGTCACCATAAACTTAAATATGATGTAGAACCACCGATCATATATGTCCGAAGGGAAAAACGAAATTTGGAATCCCCCCCTCTCTCTCTGTCGCACATCGAATTGGTTGAGGAAACTCGATTTCCCTCTCTGACAGCCGACTGCTACGTACAAGTGATTGCACACAAGACCTTCCCTCCCCATGCTGAAACACGAGGGAGACGGCGCGGCGATACCAAACAGTATCTTCTTGTCTCATGTTATCACGGACAACCCACAGCAGAGATTGCTGGGTCTATATTATATTTAAGTCTACGGTCATCGCAAATTCTTACCTCACTGGAAGAATTTTTTGAACTTAAGGATTTAACCATCAAGTAATCGTGATCCAACATTTCTCCTTGTCCAAGCATTTTTATAAACCTGATATAAAAAATTAAAAAAGAAAAACTTTTTGGCTGGGAGGGCAAAAAAAAAGAAAAGAAATCGTAACTAAGCGACAAGTAAGGGAAACATCTATGATTCTTGACAACAATAAGTCCTCTTGTTATATGCTGGACAAAATGTGTTAATAATAGATTACATAAAATTTACTAATTAATCAATATAGTAACTTTTACAGACTGTTCTATTCTATAAGATACACGTGTACGTCGTTTCAACCTGTGTTTATTTCCTTCTCAGTATCGTGATAAACGGAAACAATACAATTTTACAATACCACAAACTCGCTTTGCTGGCTGGGGGTCTACCGCCCCCATTGAGGCCTTCAGCCTAATAAATTATTTCGTTACATCCCAGTTTCTAAATTACAGAACTAAACAACCATCTAGTAGGTATCATATTTTCCCGGAGATCATTGCAATCATGTATTTTATTACGAGAATTGCGTAGATCGCCTCATATTGTTGTATTAATCAAGAGTTAAAATACACAATATTACGAGTCAAATAATAACAGTATTTTTTTCTCAAATGAATGCCCATCTTTCTGATAGGTTACATATGGATGAGAAAAATCGTAGAACAGTTTAACATAGGATCATGATACATGGGTCATTAGAATGATAATGGTAGAGAAATATCCTGATTCTATTCCGAACTTACAATGCGGTGAAGGTCCTCAATGGCCGAAGCGATGCTTCGAAAGCTCAAGGTCGAATTTTTCAAACAATTTGTTGACATGGAAATTGAATGCGACTTTTTATTTTTATTTTGGAAACGTGTGAAAAGTTTGACCCATCAATTTGGACATAAGGATTCGATTACAAAAATCCACTAATCGGTTGTACGTACAGAAAACTTTTGAGTGATCATTAAAGCCCTTTAGTGTGTTTTGTTTTCAGTGAACTAAATGCTTTTTTGAAATCTAATAACAAACAATTTCTTGATTATGGACGAGATGTATCTCGTTCAAAAAAGACCGACTTTCTAAATCAATTTTTTGAGACAGAAATTTTCCAAAATATTGGACGTATATTTTGTATATCAATTAGGACGTAAGATACCGATTACAAAAAATAAAAATAAACGCAAATCGCTAGAACGGGATTATTATTTTTGTAGTTTTGAAAAAATTTGAATATTTTGTCGTTTTACTTTGGATTTAAGGAATCGATTGCAAGATAACGCAAATCGGTAGTACGTATATAAAAGTTCGATTGAGCATTTAAGCCCTTGGGGGTGACTTTTTTATTTATATCAGTGAACTGGATTTGTTAACGAAACGCAACATCCATTTCTCGATAGTCGACGAGACGTTTCGATACAAAAAGGTTCGACTTTGTAATAACATTTTTCGACCCGAAAATTTTCTAGAATGCCTGTAAATTATGATTTTTTGTAATTTCAAAATTATTATAATTTTTTTGTGGGGCTTTACGGTTCATGTCGACATCAAAGGTCATTGGAGCCCGAAAAACTTGTACGGGTAGGGAAAATACAGTTACGCACTAGGGAGAGCCAACATGACTCTCCCCGCGTGTGGGACTCGTCGAATGATTCAACCCAACCCACTAAAAACCCTCCTGATCTACAACACACCAAAACATATCTCACAACATACATCAAATGGAGGNATGAGGAAAATGAAAGATACCCTAGCCTTAATAGCGTCGGGATCGAAAAGAACAAGAGGTGACCAAGGGAGGTCAGGAAAGAGAAAGGAAGTAGCATGGCACAAGTAAGTGGAAGTAATGCCAGACTCAGCTCGGGGCCCCGTGTTCGCCAAACACGTACTTACTAGATGTTAGTCCCCTGGGACGAGGTAGGAAAATGAAAGATACCCTAGCCCTATTGGCGTCGGGATCGAAAAGAACAAGAGGTGACCAAGGGAAGTCAGGAAAGAGAAAGGAAGGAGCATAGCACAAGTAAGTGGAAGTAATGCCAGGCTCAGCTGGGGGCCCTGTGTTCGCCAAACACGTACTTACTAGATGTAATTCCCCTGGGGGGTCAAAATTATTATGACTATGGATGTGAGAAATAAATTACAAAAAACCACAACTAGAGAATGAAAAAATATAACCTACATGTGCTTCGGTCCTTGATATAAGATATATTGCCGGATGCGATGCGCCGGCTAGATTTTGGCGCAAAAGTGATAATTATCACTCTTAAAGATGACAGCTAAACTTAACTTAATTCAATTACTAGAGAAATACAACATTATAGCAGAGATGATTCTGGAGCATTTCTCTGAGAATACAGAAAACTTTTATTAATATAAATTATTAGAAATTTAAAAAATCTGTAACTTCGATGGTTTGATTAGTCATTTTCTAATATTTCATATCAATGTTATCGTTATGGAATTTTCGCCTCTTCATTGACGGGGTGGGTTGTCTCCACGGAGTAGATAGGACTCTGATAAAAATATTCCTATATCCATTTTGTCTCAGTTCCGGACCCACCCCAGAAATGTTCTTAGTCACGCTCAAGCCTAAAGCTCTATCTCTATAAAGAAGAGTGTCTCGGACGGTATATATTGGATATCTTCTATACAAATCTACTGTTTCAATCCAAACATGATGAAAATTTATGTCTATTAAGCTGGAACAACACAATCAAGTCAAACTTTATAATACAATCAAATGCCGTCGATATGAGTCGGTCCACGTCCAGACTGTGGGATACAGAGAATGCTCTCAAGTATTCCTTTTCTTTTCCCTTATTTACTTAGTTTTTCACCTTTATCATCTTCTCTATTGCCCTTCTCTGTGTGCTGAACGTTCACCCACATGTTTGCCGTGCGAGGCGACCCGTGTTGGAGGGAATGGGTATCCTGATAAGTTGAGGGGCCCATGTTACCCTACGGGGATCCGTTCGCTTGTCGCAGTCAATACGCTACTTTGGCCTCGGCCTCTTCTAGACGGGCGATGAGGGCTAACCCACCTTCGATCAATCGGTTCGGATTAGGTCTTTGACTGAACTCCATGGTGAGGGGGCCGGGGGCTGAGATGACCTCCTCGCTGGTCGGCGGCCTTCATACAAACCTCTGTGTGTCCCCACTATACCCCCGTGTCAACCTTTCATACTTTCAATTCAAACACATGCACAAAATATCTTATTGTCGCGTAGATATATGCAGCGGCACTCGCGTAGCCATTTGAACATCGCGCCGGACACAAACTGGTGACTCAGCTCGTTGCGGCTATATAAGCACAATGCTCCAAGCATCGGGTCAGTCTTGCTGCCACTCCCTGGGCAGTCTTACTGCCACTCCCTGCGCACTCTCAGTGCCACTCCTGGGTAGAACGGCTGTCGCTTTGCGCCGCATACGTTCTGTCGATCCTATCCACCACCTCGGAGTTCAGGTTAGGCCTAGACCCGGTCCTTGCTCTATCACTACGCTCCAACACCTCAGTGTTCAGGTTAGGCGTAGACCCGACCCCTACTCTAGCCCCACTCTTGAGTACTAGCGAGCATCATAGCTCCAAGTTCAGTCCTTCTACAACTCCCGATCTCCTAATCCGTCCCGAGCCGCCCGTCGCCAAGCACCTGCGAAACGCTCCGGTTCTATCCTCCACCGAAACCGTACAGGCTAGTCACCAGCGCACAGCACTGTCTCTACCGGAGCTCTGGGTCACTGCCAAAGTACGACCACACAAGTGTAATTTCATGACTAAATAAACTGCTGTTGCCGGAAATGGACACCATCCCTATTATTACTACCTCTCATCCTTTAGACTAGGAGTACAAAGTCCTGAGGGACTTAATAGCAAACTACGTCGCAGGTGGGGTTTCCAAAATTAAACCACCCTTCCCCACCACGCGACATTATAGAGGACATCCAAAAGATCTGGGTTACGGATAGGGTACCTTTCCCTGAGGCTAGGCGTGGTTATCTCAGTAGACATCCAGTCAGCATGGTTAAATTTTTTGTATCAGCGGCCAACACTCCGAAACCACCTACAGGGTTGTCAGGTGGATTTGGAGGAAAGGCAGAAACCACAGGTGTGTGATACTGGAGTACAGGTATCGTTTGAAGATCCTATCGCCTTCAGAGAGGCAATTGTGGGATGTAAAACAATTACCCCAACAAAATTTAAAGTAATTTCCAAAGAGTCAACATCGACCTCAACTTCAACAGCGTCCACCTACAAACCGAAATCTGCCGATAAACAAACCCCTGAAATCCATCTCGGGGTCTTCCTCGACAGAGAACTTTTCGTTCCCCGAAGTCCCGCAGAGCTGAATCTTCAAAGTCAGATTCTTATGTTGTTGGCTCATCGTCCCGTAGACGCCGACGTATTTCACGTTCAACAAGGAGCAGAAATAATAAACTGACCATGTCCGAAAGTGATCATTCCAGCAGTGATCACGGCGACTCTCCCGGGGAGGGGACCACAGCAAAGTCTGACTTTATACTCATCAACAAGAAAAAGTCCAGACATCGAAGATTCAAATCAATGATCTATGAAAAAGTGCTTATTCCATTTCTGTACGTTAACACTATAATTTGGAAATAAACATTCAAATTAATAATTTATTGTTTGTTTATTGTTGACATATATGTTCATAATGGTATATGCTGCCGTATTTTGGGTGCAACATGTTGGAAAGTTATAGTTTTAAAGGGTCTGAGATACGGTGGTATAATTGCATTACTTTACATTTTATTATATAGGTTTTAACAATATTACTCATTTGATGAAGGAGAGAAATAACTGAAATTCTCTTTATACATTAAATACTTATTAGAATTGTGGGCTCCGAGCTGAGTCTGATAATACTTCCACTTGTGCTGGGCTCCTTCCTTTCTCTTTCCTGACAGTCCTTGGTCAGCTCTTGTTCTTTTCGATCTCGACGCTACTCGGGTGCGAGGGTTAGGGTATCTTTCATTTTCCTTTTTCGATGTTTTGATATGCGATTTGAGTATTGTTTTGATATATTGTAAATCAGGAGGGTTGTTAGTGAGTATGGTTGAGTCATTCGGCGAGTCCCATACGCGGGGAGAGTCATGTTGCCTCTCCTTAGTACGTAACTGCATTTTCCCTACCTGTACAAGATTTTAGGACTCTAATGACCTCGATTTCGACGGGTCGTAAAGCCCCACAAAAATGTATACAGCTCAAAACATATATATATATATATATATATATATATATATATATATATATATATATATATATATATANTGTGTATGTGTGCATAAATACACAAAAATCGGTCTGAATAAAAATGCTATTTTCTCGCCTAAAAATGCCTTAAACGAAGAATTGCAAAAAACGTGTGAAATTTGAGCGCTCATTGTAGGCATTAAACGATTATTTTAGAAAACTAATACAATTAACAGTGTGATGTTGATGGTGAGGAGCGGGCAAAAACAATCACACTTAATAGCAGGAAGTGTGGTTATTGTTGAAATTGAGCCGGTAGAAAAATGTGATCAAACAAATACCGGACAATTGGTGAGTTCTAATTTAATTTAACCAACCTCAGGGTCTTTTGTACTGGAGTCTCTAGTCAAGAGACTAATAGCAGTAATTTTCTAGTCTTATTAAAAGTAACTTTTACTAAATTTCTATATAAAAAATTAAATTAGAAGACCAATTAAGTACTGATGATAATGATTGATGTTTTTCCATTCCACCTCGATTCCAATTTTTTTTGCCTTGATTCCAAATTCGTTTCCGATTCCTGAGAGCTCAATTATTTTTGAATAATGCTTAATAGCAAATTGTCAAATGTGATGAGTGAATAAACTTTTGTTCACTGATTGCTCGCGAATTGGCAGAAAGAAGCCATAACGAACAAACGGACGAAAATTCATTCATGTCTAGCGTTGCTATACAGCAACAAGGGGCGGCCCGTGGTGTGGTGCCTAACGCATTCACCGTCTGGGGACGAATCCGAGGTGGTGGACGGAGCGGTGTTCGCGGCAGGTGTTCTCGGGGTTCTCCCATTTCTCCTGACTATCATTCCACAGCAACATTCACTCATAATCATTGACCCCCATGTCATTCATAATCACCGCTTCAGGGGAGGTGCGGCAGGCACCCTAGTATTCCCCAGCCTAAACCAAAATGAAGCATCATATATCCATCCCCATTCGCCGACTCCAAATGAAGTGGGAAAAGGCTGGGTTAGAGTAAAAAGAAGTTGCTACACAACAACAGTCCATGTGTTCGATTCATTCGAGGAAACAAGTCTTTTAAGAATGTATTTGGCTCCTTTGTTGCGACAGATAGTCATACATAGTCTACAATACGTCATTCTGTCTACAATACAATTAAAAAGATGTGAATTACTGAAAATTCGATCGTAGAACCTGTTTTTACTCATTACTGTTTCTATAAATTGCTATTTTTTCTAGCAAGAGCGATTTCTTATGAAGGAAGTCTTTTTACTCCTCAATATATTTAAATTGTTTTTTGTATCTGGACTGGCCTTTTCGATCGCACTGTAACGTCGGCGTCAAGACATTCCATCGATTTGTGAAATATTAATATTTCTTTGCATTTTCCAAGCCGGATGCTATTAAGAATTTTACAATAAGTGGTCGGTCGGCACCAAGACGGAACTTGGGACCCACCCTAAGCCTCTACAGTTATTGAGGTATTGTTTGAAAGAACACCTTTCACAATTAAGGAAAGTACAAGTGTATTCGGAGAATGCGGCCTCCGACGTTGATCCAGCGATGTTCACTGGAATTTAGGTGTACCTAAAGGAAAGAAGAACTCTACGAAGTAATGAATGAAGTTCTTGCCGAATATAGAACAACGAAAAAGGTGTTTGCGAGCGCCTAGGTGACGCCCATGGCAGTTCGTCCTCTACGGCGCAGTCTCAGCGTTCCTAGAAGCCAAAGGGGTGTCCCAAAAGGAGTGTTTGCACGGTGGTGGCGAAGGCGTGGTTATTTGCTGATCACGTGACTTCTTGTACTGTATATATTGGGAGTAGAGGTTCGTACTGTATATATTGGGAGTAGATTGAGTGAAGCTCCTCAGGGACTCTTTGCGGGGGAGTAGAGGTCCGTCAGCACTGAGATGTGACTGAGCTAGTCTAGGTCGGAGAGACCAGATGTTCGTTAGGCTGCTGCGGTAGTCTTAATGAAGTCATTACTAGTTGCGAGTGTCGTAACTTGTATCAGTTTGTTGTTGGGGAAAACAACTTATAATTTTGAAGGTTCAGATAACCTGAGGGTTTTACTATTTAGTTGTCTTCAACTAAATTTAACCAAGTGTAATTAATGCTTTCCGATAGCATTACTTGTGTAATAACAGGTTATTAGATGTAATAATGATTCTGGGAGTTTGTCTCCGCTTGTAAATTCAGATTTCTAGTTAATTTGTAATAAATCATTATTTATTGTTATTACACGTGAGTTTGATTGCCTGGGAAACTGGGCTGGTGGCAGCGAAGAAAACTTCCATAGGGATTGTGGTATTTATGTGGATCCCGCTTCTACCAAAAATACTAACATCGCATCAGGGCTTGAGGCGTGATGTTACACGCGCGTTATGATAGGACTTCGAATCTTGAGGTTTTTACCCATCGTTTTCATTCATATCATATCGAACCCATCATTAAAGCCATGTTCACATTCCTCAAGCCCCTGCCAGAAATAAATCCTGGGCGCGTCCCTGAAACTGTATGAGAAACCATGTGCATTAGTTTTGCTCACGGATTTGAATATGAAGTTTGGGCAAATAAGAGGAATAAAGTTGTAAAATATTTCTAAATGTTTCGAATATGATATGTGAGTCAAAGCGAAGGGGGAGGCTGTTTTTTGTTTGTTTTTGTTTTTAGAGGTAGGGAAGCTCTGCGTCATAGGGTTTGGTGGTAGTGGGAAACACCCCTGCATGAGGCAATCTGAGCGACTAACACTGCTCGTATCATCCAAATGTATTGCATTTAAACAATATCAATTTATTTTTGATTAATTTTTCAGTGTAACAGCCACAAACTTCATCAAAACAATTAATTTCTTTTAACATTCCTTTGTATGTTTTTTTTACGGTAAGCAACTTTTGTTTCGTTAAATTGAATTCAACTTGCACTGTAGCGTCCTGGAATTCCAGGGAGGATTAAATATTCGGTAAAATCACTTCCATACATGGTAGGAACTAGAGACTTCTTCAAGTTAGGGCTCGAGCAGCAACTTGCTAGGTTCCAAGAGGACTATAGAATACTTAATTCTACTCCTCTTGCTAGGGGGGTCGTTCAAGAACCTGCTTCAAAATTTTGTCGCATACACTCGAATCCTGAATCGAATCGACTGGGCTCTTATCAGATCGAAACGATCGAAACTTTTCTGTCGATACCAGTGGTACAGTATTTGTTTTCCAAAAACTTAATAAATTTAACCTTTGAACAAGTGTTTTGCTAGGTTTCGAAGTATGCACTGTGGTGTGTTATTTGTTCAAGTCGTATCGCGAATGCATCTAGGATACCCGGAGGAGTTAACATTAGTATACAATGCACCAGCCAATACTCCGTCATATCTCTAACCTTCGTTCTGTTCGTTCTGCCGCTAGGTTAGAATGGTTAGAAATAAAACCAATGGTAGAAGTTAATCTCGTGACCTGATACAGCTTATGGAATCTGACAAGGAGCGTTTAATGGTACATGTCTGGTGGATGAGGATGGTTAAAAAGAATTCTAGTTATATTCCTTGATTTTATCTTCGTTAGTTCTCACGTGAGTGTTTACCCTCTTCAATTTGTCATGCAAATATAGGGGTTGCCGCAGCAAAAACCCCTTCAAGGATAATGGGAGAAAAAGTGTTTTTGCCAATGTTTCTAAAATTTTTGACTTTAGGTGATATTGTCGAATATTCCAAAAAATTTCTGTGGGGTTCTCTTAAATAACTAATTTGTCTTTTAAATAATAAGAGTGATTTAAATTTTTTAATAATTTATTTACTTTTATCAATTACTCTGTTAATATTTGAATTATTACCCTTTGTGTCTCTTATTTCCCTGACTTACCCGCAGAGTGTTTTTATTTGAAATTTTTATTAGTTATGTATTTTCTTTGTAGTGTTCAATGAGCCAGAATGAGGTACTTTGTAACTAGTGTCTTGATTATTTCCACCTTTCTGTGGAACGTATCATTGACGTTGAGGATGTTTCATCTTGGTCGAGCTAGAGGAGGAAATCTGGGAAAACCACGTACTGATATAGAGACTGTTCCTGTACCTGATTTGTGGTTTGACCAAATTTTGGATCATTTTGATTCTTCAGATGTTCGTTCTTGGAAACAGGTAAGTGTCACTAAAGCTGTACTTTTTGGTTCTAAGTGTATTGAATTAGTCTGAGAGTTAGCATAATTTTTGCAGCGATACTTTGTCAATGATAGTTTTTGGCAACCAAATGGACCTGTATTCTTAATGATTGGGGGAGAAGGCCCTGCCAACCCCTTGTGGGTACAGACTGGTGCTTGGATTGACTATGCAAAGGAGCATAATGCTCTTTGTTTGCTATTGGAGCATCGATATTATGGAAAAAGCCATCCTACATCGTGAGTATCTTTTAAAATCTTGTTTTTCAAATTATTACATTTCGGTTGTTTTTCTTATGGAAGTTTTGTGGCACAGGGATCTAAGTGTAAAGAACTTGAAGTGGTTAAGTAGTGAACAGGCCCTAGCTGACTTAGCAACATTCATAGTTGCTATGAATGAATTATATTCACTTCCACCCCAGTCATGTTGGGTTGCTTTTGGAGGTTCCTACCCAGGATCTCTTGCAGCATGGTTGAGAGCCAAGTATCCTCATCTCGTATATGCATCAGTTTCTTCAAGTGGTCCTCTTCTTGCCAAAGTAGATTTTAAAGGTATTGTATTGGTATCTTTCTAAGTCTTAATAATAGGTGATTATCGCTCATGTTTTTGTTTTATTTAATTGAATATTTTTCCCCAGAATATTTAGAAGTAGTCTGGACTGCTTTGTCTGAAGAAAGTCCAGATTGTGTTTCTACATTAGTTGCATCTACTTCTCAGATACAGAATATGGCTCAAACAAAGAAGGGTAGAGCATCCTTAGAGCAATTATTTAGGTAATGTCTGAGTTTATATTTTTTCATATCTAATGGATATTTTTTTCTTTGCCAAATATAGAAAAACTCTGGTAGTCAGCATATTAATCTGTTCTTGACTAAACTTTTAAATTGTTTGGAGGAAGACCTAGTTACAGATGTCATTCAACTCAAATTCTCAGAAATCCTAGGCTCTATTTATAAATTATTGTGAAATTAACCTTTTTTCTTACATTACCATGTTATAACTCACAGTTCTTTTCTATAGTAGACAAGTAGAACAAAATTTGAACCACTTCCATAAATAAATTTGATTCCACTTTGCATATTTGTGCTACTGAGATGGCAGCTCACTACTGTACAAAATTTAAACCCTTGTTAAGGGATGTGAGATTACTTTTGTGAGGAGTTTTGGATGTGCTTCCATCTCGGTAATGGAATGTCATAAAATTGTTATTCAAATTGTTTTACTCTTCTACCTAAGATGAGAAATATGTGTTACCACATATTATTGAATGATTAGTGATTAATTTTATAGTGATTTATACAAGATCATAATAGAATTTCTCAGTATTTAAAATGAAGGAACTAATTGTATATGACCAGATTGGGTTAATGTGACAAGCGATCTATGGCGAAGACAAGATTTTAATATTTAATGTTCTGGAGTTAGTAATCATTGCTATAAAATCTCATAGGATTTAAAAGTATATCAAATTAAATTATCATAAAACATTAAGATATGTTAATTATGAGAAGATTTTCTTATTTTGGTTTTAGATTGTGCACTCCCTTGAATATCACCAATGGCTATGATATATCATCTTTATTTAATACCTTGGCTGGTAATATGGCTGGAATTGTTCAGTACAGTGGTGATAATCGTGAGTTTGAAGGAGCCAAAGGTGTTAATATCACTATCCCAGCATCTTGTGATGTGTTAACAGATTCATCAATCGGTTCACCAGTTCATAGATTTGCAAAATTAAGCCAGATGCTTTTGGATGCATACAATACATCTTGTCTTGATTATGCGTATATTAGCACTGTTGAACAATTACGAGAAACCTCGTGGAGTAGTGCAGTTTCAGAAGGAGGTTTGTTAATAATTAGCTACAATTACTCCCAATTGTACATATTTTTAATCTTTTTGCATTTTATTTACCTTAGCAAATTTTTATCATGTTCTTGCATGTTTTTTTGTACTGAAAATTTGAAAAAAATTTAGGGCGGCAGTGGATGTGGCAAACCTGTACAGAATTTGGATTTTACCAAACATCCTCTGGAAAACCGGAGCTTTTTGGAAATGATTTCCCTGTTGATTTCTTTATCAAGCAATGTGAAGATATTTATGGATCCAGGTAAATATCTGTTTGTTCTGTTCATTTTTCTATTATTAGTACAAAAAATTGTATTCTTATAGATTGTACTGAGGACTGGGTCATTCCATGTAAATTCATCCAGGTCATTGTGATAATCACATACCCTTTTGGTGATATTCACTTTTATGTGATGTCATGTTTTTACAAAAAATGTGTGTAGATTCTAATTAATGTTTTTCCCCAGCATTTATCTTTATACTTAGATTATTGTGCATTTTTTCTAACATCGTTATACTTTAAAATATATGAGTACAAAGTTTCAAATTAATTTGGTAAAAAATATGAAGGTATGTCTTTTTCCCGAAGGGTTAGCAAGATGTATTTCACAATCTGTGCTTGTCCGATACACTGAACTTTTGAAACTTTGAGAGCCTATAAAGTGAAAAAATGGTAAGAGATAAAAAGCTAAAATTTAATGTGGTTTTCCATCTCTGTAAGGAGAATAAATGAGCCAAAAAATCATAAAAACCTGAGATGATGGGTGAGAAAGATTTTTTAAACTTGACTTCACTTGGAATGTCCCGACTATAATTCTTAATATTTACCTCCTGTACTAGTTCAAACATTAAATTTCAATTGTTCTTTAATTCATTCACTAGGAAGGGAACATAATATTATGTGTAAATTTCATTACACTTTTCTTTCTCTGATACAAATTGTGATGCCAGTATATCAGTATATTTCACATCTAATTTATTGTTCTTAATATCCTTGGTGACTCTTGCTTTTGTTTCTGTAATTTATGCAATTCTTGTTTTTTTGCAGATATGACCAGAGTTTTGTGCAAAGAGCTGTTGATATTTCAAATACTGAATATGGTGGTTTAGCTATTGATACAAGTCGTGTAATTTTCATTCATGGGTCTGTTGATCCTTGGCATGCTTTGGGCATAACACAGACATTACTCCCAACTTGTCCTGCTATATATATTAAAGGCACTGCTCATTGTGCCAATATGTACCCAGCAAGAGACTCTGATCTTCCTGAGCTGAAATCAGCTAGAAAACAAATTGGAAAATACCTGTCACTTTGGCTTAAACATAAGTGAGGTAGTAATACATTACAAAAAATTAGTTGTTCCTTATCTCATTTTACAGACATTTCTTGATAATCTTGACCAAGATACAGAACTTCCCTTTAAATAGTTATAGAAAGTAATTTTTAAAATCATGTTCACTGTTTAATGTAGTATTCAGAAGTTAATGTATTAGTTTGTTGGGGAAACAATCAATAGCTTCTATATTGGATTAAATACAGTGGAAGAAACTTTTTTTTTTAACCATTTAACTTCACATAATGTTTTCTTGATATTTCCCTCAATGTTTAAAAATTATTTAATTGAGACATAAAGCATTTGTTTTTATAAAGTGTGTGATTTATAATGTTAGTCTGATCTAAACCTTTTTGTGCCTATCAAGTTTGTGTGTTTACACAGTGTTTTTGTTATTTTGTAATAAATAATTCAATATAGAAAATAATATTCCATTTTCTTCTCTTTATTATAATGCATTTATGTTACTGGATTTATTCTGTAGAGTGATTGATACACTGAAGAAAATGTTATCCCATAACTTTATGCTTATTTATGTTTAGCTATTGCGGCTCATGAATTGTTAGCCTTGGGGTTCATCTAGTAAATGGAGGGTAGAAAAATGGTACTGTATGGATAAATTAAGAAAAAAGAATCTCAATATATTTTTATTTAAGGGGACAATATCCTTTATAGGTATCAGGTGGAGGAGTGCTGGTTATGGGAGTCGCAGCTCAGCCCAGTGTACTGACTAAAAACCTTACCTCCTTTCTTCTAGTGCACAATGTGCTCTTCAAAGAAAGCATCATGAAACATGCCTTTGGAAATAGTTATTTTAATGAAAAACGTAGTAAACTGAAAAATATTTGTTTGCCAAAACCGGCTTCCGACAGCTTATTCTGTCATCTCCAGTGGCCTTCTCTGCCGTGGAGGGACGTCAGTTTTGGCAAATAAATATTTTTCAGTTGACTATATCTTTGTTTTTTATTAAAGTAAACTGAATACAACACTATTATCTAATTATAATAGTTATTTTAAACAAACTCTGTTTATTAACAATAATGTACATGTATATTATATTCACAACTATCCACTCAAGTTATCCAAAGCCCTGCCTGCTCTTCCTATCTTTTTTTTTTGAAGAAATGTGATCTACGATTTTTTTCTCTGTAATCAGTAATATTTAGTGTAATTTCATTAATAAAAGTAGACATCAAGCCAAGTGTTATCAGCTGATATTCATTCATTTTTATCTTCAGAAAATATTTTATTCTTTAGAGGGACAAAAACAGTATATCATTGCTATCTGCCAGCTATTGTATTTAGTTATGTGGTCCAGAAATCTGAATATTATGATTGGGAGGGAAGATAAAAAAAGGAACAAACCTTGATTGGCTGTTCTGACTTTTCACAGTTAGCAGAGGTTAGATAAATTTTCTTTTGTTTTACTATTTTATTTTATTAATCCTTGCAAGGTTATTAAATTTCTTAAAGAAAAAAAATATTTCTATTTAAAAATGAAATATTTTGACTGTCCTATAAGAATCTGTTACTCTCTATCCTTTCCACCCAGGACTTCTTCCTGTAATTTGACATTTTAATAAAGTATATTAACAAATGTTTTCTATTTACTAAATAACTAGGAAGCAAGTGTCAAAAGCAATGTTGCCTACCGTTTACACTTTTAGCACTTCGTGCGAAGTCGGGAGCTGGAGTGATTGAGTGTAATATAACTCTACCTCCAAGTGTCAAATATAAAAGAGCTGTGAAGCAAGCAGAGGAGACAGTATAACATCTCGCTCTTTGGGATGTGAGGGAGCTGTAAACTAAGCTTATTTGTTGTGAATGTGTAGACATAAGTGAGAGAAGTGGGAAATTACAATTTATTGCACTTCGCTCCCATCCAGTGGTTTCTTAATTTTCGTCAGGGTACCTCCCCACAGACTAAAACTATCTGATTGACTATTTCAATACATTTACAGCAAATAGTAGTTGTACCATGTTGGAGGTGTGATATGATGATGAGTGGCTCACAATTGTCCAATCGTGGGAGTGCATTCTCGCCCTTTCCACAAACATCCTGAATCAACAACTGTTTGTAGCAAATAGCTTGAGGCCTTGGCTATTTCCCAACAACAATCAGTATGGCGGCATTCACGAACACCACTTTGTACATAAGTCAGAAATTATCAGGAAGACTCGAACATTAATTGGTGTTATTTTTCTCGTATTTTTTATTTGACCAATGTTTCAAGTTAAAATATGGTATTATAAATACCCTATAAATATATGGTAATATAAATTAAATGAGCCAAGTTAAAAAATAACTGAGATTTTAGAGAGCGCCTGGGTCCTCTGGCTATGCGTGCCTATGAACAGGGTATCTACATCACTCGACCCTTATGGGTCCCATGTAAGTGGGATTTCTCCTGTGATGAGCTGAGGAGCTTGGCTGAGTGAAAAAGCTTTTCTTGCACTAAATTTCAAATGAAAATTTAAATTAACCTCCATAATTTATTTGTTTTCTTTAAGGGTTATCTATTTGTCTATCACAACCAGTTGGTCCTCAACTTGACTATTACCTCTTCAGTCCCCAGTCTATTAGCTTTTGCTACTCACTGAAGGGGCACCTTCCCCCTCTGCACAGCAAGCTGGTTGGAGAAGGTCACCAGGGTTTAGAATTATGAAGATATGTTGCGTAATGTCTTTTGATATACACATGACATTAAGTAATAGGTTATTTAAAAAAAGGGTTATCTATTATTTATTTTTTTATAATGATTTGAGATTGTGTATATTAGTATAATGAAACTGTAAATTTTAGCCAATTCAATTTATCTTATTTTGTTTAATACAACAATAAAATAATGTCATTGTTATTTTAACTCTCAACCCAGACACTGTCTCCATCATTCCGGGGTACTCATGGCTATTAACCTCCTGTATTCCTATTCAAAACCATTCTTCTCTTCCTTGGGCTACACTCTTCTACGAGTTGTAGCTTCCACTTGTCTTCAAGATATCTTATAATATTCCAATCTCCTGCATGTACTGTTTATAACATAGCCAGTTAATGAGGATAAAAATGAGAGAATCAAATTTTATTTCATCCCATATATTTAACATTGCAAAACATTTTTTTCTTATAATAATAATATTTGATTGGATCACATAGATCATAACAAATATGTATGGCGAGTCATAGTACTAACAATAACAAAATATTTACGTATAAGAATAACAATATTATAATAATATTGATACATTTAACCATATTCACTTAACTTAGGCTTAGTAGAAGTTAACATAAAATACAATTATTTTCTACTATTACAGAATATTAATTTCTATTTAGGCTAGGGTTATTAGATGTCTATGGTAGGAATTCTATTATTTTACTTTTATTTTATTAATTTATGTCAAGGTCTATATTTATGCTAAAACAGTGTAATTTAATTTTGTTAGATCTTTTCTTGCATCATGGGTCACCTTCTGCACCTTAAACAAGTAGTTAAAATCTGTGTTTTGCCTGGATTCTATGTTAAGTTTTAGCTAAATACAAGAACATACGGGTGATGCTTGTTTTTGTTATATTTATCTATTTTACAGCAATAAAATCCTGCTAGATAGTACCCTGGTAATGATATGATGTTAATTTGAGTGTCTGACAGCCAATGTTCAGTGAAACATAGTACTGATATGCCTTAATGTCCTATCTAACTGTACCTCTAGCAATTAGTACCTTTATTTTGTGTTTTGATGATTGTATGTTTCATGGTTCATGGGTTTCTTGGGTTTGGGGGCACGGCGTAGGTTATAGGAATTGATGTGAGAAACAGGTGTACTGAGTCTGGGTTTGGGTGATGTGGATTGGCAGGACACCACAGAGGCATAGAAAGGTGCGACGGAGTGAGGGATTAGAGATGGAGAGTTAGGGTGAGTAGAAGTGAGAGGAATGGGTGTGAGTGGAGCAGACATGGAGGAGGAGGATTGGGTGCGAGTGGTGGATTGAAAGGAGATGGTTGGTTTGCGGGAGCAGGAATGATGGTGGTTTTGAGTGGAGAATTGTATGTACCTAGGATCCTTGTAATAAACCTAGCAAGTGTGTGTTTACCAGATTGGATCAGGTGGAGAATATGTCTAGTAAACTGAGCAGACTACCCGGAGCAAAAAAATAAAGTATTGGGCTGCATTGTATTTATATAATTTATTCTTTCTTTTTGTATAAAAACAGATTCTTTGGAATATCTTCCGCTGTCCGTCAATCTCTCATATTGTCCAAGTTCGCCAAATTTCTTCTTTACTTTCATTTTATTGTCTTAAAAACTCGTTACTGACAAGGCCCATGAAGCAAGATCAGTGGTAGAGTTTTTTGATTTTATACATTTAAGATTAAATGTAATTATGAAATATTATTTTCGAAATTTCAGACCAAAAAGTAATTAACAAAAAGCAACAAACAAACAAACTACAGAATGTACCAAGATTTCAGGGGGCCTTCTCAACGCCCGGACCAGCATCCATGTGCATAGTACGTCGCACGTACTATGTCATTGCCTTCTAGGTAATATAAATGTATTACCAAAACAGATTCAAATCGTGTGACCACGTGGGGAACAGTTAACTAATTTATTTTTTGTAAGCTATCACAAGATCACTCCATCAATTCAGATCAGAGGGCTCCAAGACAGTATAACGGATTAAGTAGTATTTCTTTCTCAAGACAAATCTTGAAATGCGCCTCCATTAAAAAGAACAAATAGAATTAGCTGCTTCTGAAACATTTCATCTGACATTTCTAAATCCATGTGCTATAATAGTCAACTAACAGAAAAAAATCATGGGTGGGTGTCCACGTATGCAGAAAGATACATGACCAGATATATAACAAAGTGGGGCCAATCCAGTAAGTGCGAATTAGGGTTGACATCCATTTCCTTGGTCTCCCAGAATTATTTAAAACACAGTTTATATTTGTTATATATTTTTATTAACTTAGTATATGTTTTCGACATGTCGAAAATAATATAGATCCGTCACTGTTCGAAGCAATAAAATCGAGAAATTTGTTATTTCCTGCGGGATCCGGTAATCGCATTCTCTTGTATCACCAGGACATCATTGGACATCACTGCCAAGTGGCCAGATATTATACGAAAATTCCCGAAAGAATACACCAAATTTGGGAGAACTGCCAACCTACACAATTGATTCCCCCTATGTCGTATACAACTCGACTAGTAATATTTTCATCTTATACCAGGTTAGGCAGAAAAGTAATGAGACTGATCTTTTATTTACCAAAGTTTTTATTTTTTTCAAACATCAATGTTATCCCCTTCAAAGTAGTTCCCTTGGGTACCTACACACCGATGGAGACGTTGTTCCCACTGTTGGTAGCAGCGTTGGAAGTCTTCAACCGGTATGGTCTTCAGTATGTCCGTTACACTCTTTTGGATGTTTTCTAGTCCCGAAATGACGACCTTTGAGGATATTTTTCAGTTTAGCAAAAAATAAAAAGTCACAGGAACTGAGGTCAGGTGAATAGGGGGGCTGGGGAACCATAGGAATGCCTTTTGAGGCCAAAAATTCTGTTATGGAGAGGGCAGTGTGACATGGGGCGTTGTCATGACGGAGCATCCATTTGTCTGCAATGTCTGGTCTCACGCGAATGACCCTTTTTCTGAGCCTTTCAAGGGCGTCTTTATAGAAAACTTGGTTGACAGTTTGTCCTGAAGGAACAAATTCTTTGTGGACGATTCCCCTTCTGTCCAAAAAACAAATCAGCATTGATTTGATCTTCGATTTGCTCATTCGAGCTTTCTTTGGTCGAGGAGAGTTTGCTGTGTGCCACTCCTCACTTTGCCTCTTGGACTCAGGATCGTATTCAAAAATCCATGATTCATCACCTGTGATCACACGACTAAAGAAATCTTGCTCATTAGCGATTCTGTCAAGAAGATCAAGACACTTGTTTTTTCGATTGTCCTTCTGCTGAATTGTGAGGTTTTTCGGCACCATTTTGGCACAGACCTTTCGCATGTGCAAATGTTCACTCAAAATTTGATGAACGGTAAATCTGTTCAAATTTAATTGTTCACTCAACATTCTTAATGTTAAACGACGGTCTGATCTCACAAGAGTGTTCACACGTTCGATGTTTTCATCAGTTTTCGAAGTTGAAGGCCTCCCTGAACGGTGTTCATCTTCAACGTGTTCTCTGCCTTCCAAAAATGATTTGTGCCAGCGAAAAACTTGAGATCGGGATAAAGAATGTTCCCCGTAGGCCTGTTTTAACTTTTCAACCGTCACACTTGCCGATTCTCCAAGCTTAACACAAAATTTAATGGCACAACGTTGCTCCAAATTCCACTGTTCCATTTTGCTTGACGCACAACCAAAACACAACTTCACAATTAGCAGTCACAAATATCACGTAGTTAACGGAAGGAGTTGAAACACACACAGGGCCACAGACTATAAACCAGACGCCCCTCTCCCATACTAACAGCTTTCAGCGCTCCTAACATTGTTCCATGCGCACTACAAGTTCAAAAACCGGCCACAGGGCGCGTGGCAGTTCCCGATTCCCGTCCCCAACCAGGTACTGTAACCCCCACTCCCTCGACCTCATGCTTCATAATTTCACAATAATTTAGCTGAAAATACTTTCCCTACAAAAATTAACATTTGTGAATAGTTAACAGGATTTATAACTGAAATATTTTACTACACATATGAAATAGAAAATGAAAACAGGACAATTGAATGAAAATGTACACAAAGAAAATACATACTTGCTCTTAAATGTATTTATTCATAATAAAGATTCAGGACATTCTCATATGAATGGAAATATACAATCCAGTATACAAAAATGGGGTATACTTGCAATAAGGTACTCATTTATTTTTATCCACCAACTATTCATATCAATAATAAATAAATGACACTGTTAAAACAAGTCACATGAGAAAAGCTGTCATATAAATAAATTTTTAAATATAAATAAATTTATTGTCAAAAAACAGTACAAACTGCGTGTGACCACGTGGAGGGAAAAAAAACTAATTTACTCTCCGGAAGCAAGCAAGGGACCATCCCATCAATTCCGATCAAGGGCCCTAAGGCAGAGGCGGATTCAAAAAATTCAGCAAAAATTCCTAGATAAGATAAAAAGTTAGCTGCGAGTTATAATACTAATAGAATGTCAATATGTTTGTAATTTTAAGCAAAAAATTACATGTAAGTTATTATCGAACTATAGATTATTCTGAGTATAGTGCTTAAAAATTGAAATAACACTAAATTCACGATTTATTGTTACAATAGACCCGCCCCTAGACAAAGCCTAGAGAACCTGTATGATAAATCCGCCTCTACCCGAAGGAAAACCGGAGAAAAACCCGGGCCAGGATGGGGCTACAGAATTTATGTACACAAACGTGCCAATGTTGAGTACACATAAAACTAAATTAATATGAGCCATAAGACAACACAATCATGCAAGAAAATAGTTTTTGAAATTGTTATAAGTTGTTTAAAAAGTACTACAGCAATGGCGTGATAAAGCACAAGACGAATTTAACTTTTGTTAAAATCAATAAATTCTTTTACAGTGTAGAAGCACTGGTGCAGGAGGTAGTTTTTAACCGCGGATTTGAAGATATTCAATTTCATAATATCTTTTATATTCTTGGGCAGGGAATTATATAGAACGATTCCCGAATGGTATGGTCCCTTTTGGCAAAGAGTGGTTGACACTCTAGGGCGATGAATATTACTACTATTGCGTGTATAGTGTTCGTGAACGAGACTGTTTCGTATAAAGCAAGGGTGGCACTTCAGTAATTCGGTCTTAACAAACACGACCGTTTCATAAATATAAATGCAGGGAAGTGTTAAGATATTTAATTCCTTGAATAAAGGTTTACAAGAGTTTCGGGGGTGAGATTTACAAATTATCCGAACTATCCTCTTCTGAATTCTGAAAGTTTGAATACTCTGACCGGAATTACCCCAGAAGGTAATGCCGTAACGTAAATGGGAGTAAACGTTTGCAAAATATACGCAACGGGAAATACGTGGACTAACTGCGTTAACTAAGATTCGGAATGCGTAACACAATTTGCTTAATTGGGAATTAAGATTGTCAATGTGACAATTCCATTTGAGGTTGTCTTGAATATGGAGACCTAAGAATTTTGTATTTGTAACAGTTTTTAATTGTGTTCCGTTTAAAGAAAGAGAAACCTGGGGTAAAGATTTTGTGATACTATTGTGAAATGACATAGACACTGTTTTGTCAGTGTTTACAATGAGACGATTTGCATGGAACCAAGTCGAAAGGTTAGACAAAACTTTTTGAGCATTGGCGTGTTTACATAGTAAATTAGTGTCATCAGCAAAAAGAACCATTTTGCAATCTGATGTGGATGATGACATGTCGTTCACATACAATAAAAAGAGTATAGGGCCGAGAATTGATCCTTGGGGTACTCCGCAAGTAAGTGGCTTTGTTTCTGAAAGACAACGCTCAAGTATTTTATTTTTAGTATAGGATATTTCTACTTGTTGATATCTATCTTTTAAATAAGAAGTTAGCCATTGATGTGGAAGTCCACGAATGCCTAAAGAATGCAATTTGGTAAGGAGAATTCCGTGATCGATGACATCGAATGCTTTGGATAAGTCAAGAAAAACACCCTGAGGATTTTCTCCACTGTCTAGAGATGTGGTAACATCGTTTAAGAAGGAAAATATGGCGCTTGTAGTGGAAAAGGATTTCCTAAAACCGTGTTGATCGTCAGAGAGAATGTTATATTTTGATAAAAAATCTAGAAGACGCTTATAGAACAATTTTTCTAGGATTTTTGAGAAAGTGGGTAGTAGAGATATTGGTCGGTAATTTCCTATATTAAGTTTGTTTCCTTTCTTGTGTAAAGGTTTAACTTTAGCTCTCTTAAATATATTGGGATATATTTAAGATATATCATAGAAAGGCTATATAGAAAGCAGTCAATGGAATGTTGGTTTTGCTTTAAGCCAGAGTGGTGTATAAATACCTCTGCTCATTGCATGAGAGAATTACATGCCACAAATCTAATGAAGGTCGAGTAGTAATAATTGATAAAGAAATGAAGACAATCCACCAGTACCATGTCACCAAAAGTGATAGATATATCATAGTATGAACTAGTTACAATAATCTATGAAGAAACCATACAGTTTTCATTTATACAAGTTGAATATCATTCTGTTTAACAAATGAGAAAGGTGTTAATCAATTCAATAGCACGCTACATTTCCCATTTACAAATACAATATTAAAAAAAGTCTGAAATTTTCCATTCTACAAAGTGAATATCAATCCATCAAGGAAATGGGAGAAGTCTGTCAACCTGAGAATATCTGTGCGAAGACTGACTTCACAATAAGAAATTTCAATTGTCCAATGCCAATGTTAATTTTAAAGAAAAGTTTACCGTAAAACCTTTTATATATCCATAGGATATCGTGACTAGATTTATCAGTCTCATGGTTTAAAAA
>NNCF01126434.1:2032020-2061003 GCA_002313205.1 Laupala kohalensis
CACACTACATCTTGTACTTGAACATGTTCGAACACTTCACTACCAAGACACCAACACAAGAGTACAAACCATGTTAACAATAAAATACATATCGAGTGATGTAGGTTACTCTCTCCACTTACAATTTTCTACATACCACAGGAGACAACAATGCATCTGATTTAATAGGGAAATCTCAAAGGTGCTAGATGCCCTTCCTGACATACCTCCGAGGCAAACAATATATTATTATCATCAACATCACCATCACCATCATCATCACCATCACCATTATAGACCTTTATGGCTTGCCAACATCTAGGTCATTAGCACCCTTGAGTGATACATGAATGACACGAGGGCAAATGATGAAAATTATTGTGGAATGAGAGGTATCTTGCCTTCATAATCTTGGATCAGACAGGATTTGAACCAATTTCACCAGAGGTTGGCGACTAGTATGCCATACTAACTTTAACCACAATACTAATTATTCATAGTACATGCCATCCATGTGATAGGCCCACTGATTTGTACTCTTTTGTTCCTTTAAACACAGACTACATATGTCTGCATGTGTATACAAAACATGATACAGTAGAACTTCGATTAACCATGGTGCTCACTCTCCCGTTGAAAAAAATAATTTCAACTACAACTTCTACTATAGAGTAAATTATTTAATTAACCTTCACTGTACTGACTGGCAGAAATTGATGAGATCATTCTTTGGGTCATCATCNGCTTTCATAGTCTTGGTGTAAACCAGGTGAAACCAAGGCAATGCTTAAGCGACCCCCAGAAAGTAGGAGGCTGGTTGTTGTACATGCAGGAAGTAAGGAAGGATTTGTGCCAAGTAAGTATCAAAAACTGAATAAGAAATTTTAAGAATATTTATGATTCTTAGGGGTAATTTTCCTCATTTTTTGTTTTAGATGCAGATTTACTTTTTGTCACCAATTTGAAAACTGGTGATGATTATCATGGAGCTATGGATAGCACAAATTTTGAGAAATGGACCAGAGAGAAACTAATTGCTGGTCTAAAAAGGGGCGCTGTATGGTTGTTCTCGATAATGCCTCCTACCATTCCAGATTGTTGGAGAAACAACCCACCACAAAGTGGAGGAAAGATCAACTTATGGTACATTTTGCTTTGTACACTTCAACTTAGTAACACCTTAACATATGCCTAAATGTAATTATTTTTTTAAGATGTGGTTGAATCAACATGGTGTTTGCCCTCCAGCCAATGCAAAAAAGGATTATTTGCAAGGGATGTGTAAGGTGTTTAAAACCAATCTGAAAAGGTTAGCTAAGTACTAAGAAATTATTGAATGATCTATTATTTATGTGAATGTTAACGTGGGTTTTTGCTGTTTTAGTACATCAGTCTTCAGGTCGCATGACTTTGTCATCATTCCATACTCACTACGTTCAACCCTGAGATAAGGCATTATGTACCTGACTCTCTGTGGAACCCATTTTAAACCAGAAGTATAGACATTATTATTTTACTTTTAGATAGATATTTATTATTCTACCTAATTTTATTTGTATTGTATNGATATATATTTATTATTCTACCTAATTATATTTGTATTGTATGCATTTAATGATATTTATATATTTTATCAGTTTAAGTTTATCAATTTACAGTTAGGTGTCATATTTTGAGGATATAAAACTATTTCTCTTTTATTTTCTTTCCAGTAATTATTTGTTTAAAGCTATCTTTATGATTCATATCATTAAACAATTGTCTAGTAATTTTGGAATGTATGATTAATAGACAATGAATATCTTTTATTATGGTTAGTTAATATTTATTGAGTATGAAAATATATTCAAACTCCTGACTCTTATTCTGCATGTAATTATATAAGGCTGTGTATAATTATGTAATAATGTTTGTTCAATCATAGTTCATGACATATTAGACCAATAGTTCATAATAACACAGATAATTTGTAATTTTAACTATTTATAATCTTAAATTAAGGAAGTAATATTAATGTAATGAGTTAATATTAATTTTGGTATGTAGGTATGTGGTCGATGATCGTGTGAAAGAAGGTCATCAAGTGCTTCGTTTACCCCCTTATCACTGCGAGTTCAATCCTATCAAGTTGGTCTGGGTTCTCACCAAGAGGTATTTGTTTGTTTATTTATTTCTTATATAATTTTTGCATAGTTACATTACAATTTGAATTGTATATTACTGAATTTATAATAATGTTTATTTTAGGTATTATGACAAACACACAACATCACAGCCAGGCCAGGGATTGGATCGCACCAAGCAAGTTCGGGCTGAAGCACTTAATCAGGTAAGGGTTAGTTACTGGGTTAGATGTTACTTTTAAAGTCTCATATATTATTTTCTTATTATGTATAAGACTGTTCAGCTTAACAATGATTCCTTCTAGATTACACCTGGTGTCTGGAAGAATTGTGTGGAACACACCGAGGCTCTGATTCTGGAGCGCTACGACCTTGAAGTGGAAGGGACCCCTGAAGTGGAAGAGATGATCATCACTCATGAGGAGAGTAGCAGTGATGATGATGATGACGATGACACATTGGCTACACCTCTTCCTGATTTTTGTGTTTCAGGTGCTGAACCAGAACCCTCTTGGCGGTGAAAATCAAGAAATTTTTAAATTTAATATACTGTAGTTCTTAAAAGTATTATAATAGTCTTGTTATTCTTTTGTATTTTTAGGTTTAGGTTCCATTATCTATATTGTATTTCAGTAAGTTTCTGTTGTAGTAATTTGAGTTATGTTATTTTATAATTTGTAAATTTTATTCTTGTTCGGCAATAAGCTGCCATCCTGATTGGGGTTTTGCTAGGTTTTATTCAATCGCTTAAGGTGTCACACCAGGATGGTCCCTAGTTTTGCTTCCTAGCATTAAATGTAAATGGGTTCTCCCTTCTTTTCTTCTTTCCTATGTATTTATAGTAAATAAATTTAATAAATATAGTATTTATTGTATAATTTGATTTACACACTTTTTATTCTTTATCCTTTTGTACTTCATAAAGTGCTTTGAATTTGATTTATATCTAGGGTGTTTCATGTGACATTCCAATTTTGATAAATTATATGATTAATATTTTCTTACCATTACATTGTCAGACACATTTTCCACGTAGTATCAAAAATTCATTTAATACTATGGTGTATTGTTTATGAAAAAATAAAAAATTGATTCCAATTCAAATTAGTAAAATTATGTTATTCAAAATTGCAAGTTCATCTTTAGTTAAGAGCTCAATTAATTTTTTAAAAAATTTATCGGACCAAAATTGCACAGATTTTGTACGTGTTTATTCGATATTATGTAGTCAAGTCAAAGCGAGTGTCGGGTTTTTGTTCTAAAATATTGGTGGTGGCTGCCCTGAAACACCAAAGTCCGCCTGGAGTCCGCCATCTTGGTGTTTTTGGTGTACTCACGGTAACTTCAGTATACCTAGGGACAGACTTCTCGCGAAAATTAATTGATTTTGAAATTTTATCCTCGTATAAATTTATTTAATTGTATATTTCATGTTGTGAATTATCTGCATAAAATATGAAAAATAAACATTATTTTATACAGATAAAGTTTTAAACGCGATAAACATAAAAAAGTACCTGAAGTTTTAGAGGGTGTCCGATTCTTGCGAGCCCTGCCTGAATAAAAGACTAAGATTCTTCGAGGATGACAAGCAATTTTTTAGTTCAGGGTCAAACGATTTGTTTTGGCATGTCAACCCTGTGTCAACCTCTGCGCCTGCTCCAGTTGTCTCGTCTGGTTCGCCTAACCTCTCCGCACCTCTGCCCGAAGTTAGCCCGAAACAGTCCGATGCCGACATGCGGGAGACTCTTAACTGGATTGTTTTAAATTGGGTTAGGTGAAAATCCTAAGTACATTAAGAGATTTAATGATTAAGTCTTTTGCATTTGATAGCTTCGATTCCGTAATATGGACTCAGCAGCTCAGGTGATGATGTTATCGATCTCTCCTGTCTTTTACTTATTTTGTGGTATAACCAAACTTGCAGTATTTGATAACTGTTTGCTTTTAGGTTCACGAATTAAAAGAGAAAGGGAATGCTTGCGTTCGTACTGAAAATTATGCCGCATCCATTTTACATTACACGCATGCTATCAAACTTGATCCATCAAACTATTCTTTATTCAGCAATAGATCTCTTGCATTTCTAAAAATGCAACAATTTTATTTAGCTATGGAAGATGCAAAAGAAACAATACGTTTGAAACCTGAGTGGGCTAAAGTATTAATGATTTCTTTCCAAAAAATGTTATTAAATAACTTCTTATTTGTTGAACATTATCATAATACATAATCATTTTTTAGGGACACTTCAGAAAAGCTGAAGTTGAATTCCAGACATTTCAGTTCTCAGAAGCGTTACTTTCATATGGACGTGCATTGCAATTGCAACCTGAAGATCCTGGTCTAATGGAAGCTCTGAGACGAGCATCCCGAGAGAGTCAGAGAGACCAGAGAGGTGAATAAAAAAATTTTTGATGATCAAGATCTCCTGTAATGCAATCTTTGTAGTATGTGTATTATGTTTTCCTCATGTAATGTTTCAATGATAATCTTGTAGCTGATGACCAAATACCATGGTTGGGTGCTGGAGTTGGGATTATTACTGGCGTGCTCATTGTACTGGCAGATCGAATTTTAACTCATTCACCTACATTAACAGTAATAATTATTATAAGTCTTGTTTATTATATTGTTATAAGTAAATAATTATTATATGTGTTTATATAATACTCCTCATTTCATTTAACAACTACTATTATTTGCAGCATCCAATTTTAATGGTCCTCCTCACTTTAGCTGTAGCTTTGGTGGGATATGGTATTGCACGTGGTTTTCGATATTATGTGAAATGTCAGAGATCATCACTTTTGGACCCTCCTGTGGATTTACTGGAAGGTGTGTATTTCAGTATGAAGTTAATGATTCATCTTACCTCTTACAATTGGATGCATGATTTGAATATACATAGAACCATGTATTCAACATTTTAGTTAACAAAAACAGAGTTACAATAAACAAATCAAGAATGTTTGTTTAACTTTCCTGAGTCAGGTGTATAGTTAATAATTGCCATACCAGCTAATACTTGTACTGTTTACATCATAATATCATTAAATTATTAACTTTTATGACCTTTTTCAAACTAAAAAATGTAGTTATTCACACCAATTTGTGGCTTTGTCAGGTAATATAGTACAGTATCATAGAAACATGTCATGAATGAAATACATAATATTTAAATCGTAACAGTGTTCTCTTGTTTTCATGGAAACCTCTTTCCACATCACTTGATCCTGTGGTAGTAGTTGTACAGTTTTTCGTCTGTTAGACTATTAGCACAGATTTCCTAGATAACATGAAGATGCAGTTTGGATTTAAATATTATATAATTTCTTTCATGACATGTTACTGAGATACTGTACTATTTATGTATCACCTGTTGCAAACCATTGATGAAAAGTTGGGATTGAAGTACTTTTTTATGTTTGGAAAAGATGGTAAAAGTTAAATGGGTATTACTGTTCATTTACTTGATCTATGCACCATGCCAGACGAGAGAGTGGGATGGGTCTGTGGCCCTGGGGCCCATGGGCCTTGAATTCGGTAATTATGTCTGTCTGAAAATTTTGTTGTGCTATCAGTTTTCTGTTATATATCTCTTTTAGACAATTGCAAACCTTTAAAACGAGACAAATATAGTTTGTTGAATAAATAAATATATTTTGTTGTTCTAACTTAATTATTTATTAATTTAGTTAGTTAGTTTGATTTTACTTTTTGCTTTTTACAGATATGAAGATAAATAAGGAGGTTGCTGAAGAAGATAGTGCTTCTTCAGAAGGAGGGAAGCCTGAAAGAACTAGATATACCAAAGCACAGGCTAGACACAGGTACAAGAAGAACAAAAGTTGAATTGTCAAATCAATGATGTTGCCATTGTCATAACCTCATGAGGCTTGCATTACTGTGATGTTTGTCAAGTTCTATTAGGGATTGAAGAATTAATGTTCAAAATATTTCACAAGAACAAGACAATTTTGATGTGTAAGTTTTTAGCTTGTAAGGATTCAGGATTATACTATTACTTTTGCGTTTTAGAGATAAAATTTCGTAGCAATATTTTAGAAATATCCTGCTGCAATTTAAGATAATGCTCACTCAAGAGTTGTTAATTTATATAGCTCATGCAGTGTCATTTGTACATGAATTCTTTTGCTTCTTCTTTGTCCAACCCTCTTCCCAGTTCATCTGGGGTCGGTTCCCCTTGTCTATCTGCGCCAGATAGTTCTATTTTGGCTTGACTCTATACTCAGATTTTTGCACTGGATCTCTTTCTGTATACTTGACCACCGGGTGGTGGGCGATTGTCCTCTTCCTCGGGGTCAGTTGGGGATTTTTAATACCTTTTGCACAGTGTCTCAGAATATGATTATACCAGCGGAGTCATCTTTCTTTTACTTTCTCGACAATGGGTGTTACCTTAAACAATCCTCTGACATACTCTTCACACTTTGTCCAGTCGGGTCACTCCTCCTGCCCATCTGAGCATTTTCATCATGTTTATATGTAGTTGTTGCTCATGTGCTTTCTTAAGGGTCCAGCACTCTACCCCATATGTCATAACTGTTCGTACTACAGTTTTGTACACTTTCCCTTTTACTCGTATTGACATTTTCCAGTCACAGAGGACACCTGATAACGATCTCCATTTGAGCCATACTGCATTAATTCTGTGGTCAACATCTTTATCTACGTTTGTGTCAGGGGTGAGCACAGAGCCTAAATACTTGAAGTTGTCCACTTCGGGCAATGCACAGTTGTCTATATACACATCACAACCAGTTTCTGTTGCCTCTCCATAGTCACACTCCATGTATTTGATTTTACTCCGACTTATACGTAGTCCAATTTGGTCTATTTGTGTTAACCCATCTACTAAATGTTTCTTGCAGATCTATTGCTGTTTGGATATTAGGACTGTATCATCCGTGTAGAGTATACACTCTGATGTCTTTTGTATGTACTGTGTGATGTAATCCATACAAAGGTTATATATTAGTGGGCTTAGAGCTGATCCTTGATGAACTCTACTTCTATGTGGAACGGATCACTGAGGCCAGCAGGGCTTTTTATGTGGGTTTTGGTATCCTTATACATATCTTGGACTAGGGTTATGTAGTATTCGGGTATGTTTTGAGCTCTCAGTGACTGCCATACCAGTTTTCTAGGTTCTCTGTCAAACACCTTTTGTAGATTTATGAATAAGAAGTGCAGATTTTCTTTGTTCGCACAATGTTTTTCCATCATAATTCTAATTGTCTGTATGGCATCAATAGTCGATTTTCCAGATGTGAAGCCGTATTGGTTTTCAGTTATATGGGAGCAAACATTTATACAGGTAGTGATAATTCTTTTGCACATCTTTAGCATATGTGATGTGAGCTTTATTCCCTTATAGTTGCTACACTAAGTAATATCTCCTTTATGTTTATATATTGGGCATAAGGTACTATTACGCCAAGATTCAGGAATCTTGCCTTCTGCAAGGATGCCATTGAAGAGCTTAGTGCAGTTCATTCAATTTCTTCCATATATCAGCCGGTATCTGGTCAGGGCTGATGGCCTTATAATATTCCATTTTTAATAGGGCGTTCTTTGTTTCTAGAATTAATATTCATTGTATGGGTCCTTTGGTTGGAGGTCTAAAGGGCATTGTCTCATTACAGAATTCCTCATTCATTAGTTGTTCATAATACTCCCTCCATCTTCTGTTGATGTCTTTATTTGCTGTTAGTAGTCTGCCTTGATTATTCTTAATGTATTTATTTGACTTAGTATCAAACATGGACCTGTAGTGTTATCGGACTATTTTATAGATAGTTTTTTCATTTTCTGCATTTTCCAGTTTATCATAAAATTCTTCCCTAGATATTGCCCTGGTTTGAGCTATGGCCCCTTTTGCTATCTTCTTGAGACTCTATGGTCTTCATCTAGATTCGAATTCTGCCACCTTTTGAATGTGTCTCCCTTAGCTTTTATTAGGTCTTGAACGCTTTCATTCCACCAGAATGTTTCCTTGTTCAGGTACAGTGCTCCTCATGATACTCCCACAGTCTCTTTAGCTTTCTCGAGGCAAAGTTTCTCAAAATTAGATCACATCTCATTTACTGGTTTGTCAATTCCTATATCTTCTACCATATAAGTGCGGACCCAGTCGAGGAGTTGTGTACCTTTGTTGCTGAGTATCTCTTTCCACTTTATGCTCTCTGTTCTATCTATGCATGTTTTTATAGGCTTGGTTATTCCTCATAACTGAGACGAGGAGTCTATGTTGTGGTATGAGTTCAATACCAGGATACAGTCTTTATACAATTTAATACTATTGTTGTTGGTAAGGATGTAATCTATTTGTGTGTTGTGGTTTGAACATTCATGGGTAATAAGATGCTCTGGTTTCTTTTGGAAATATGTATTATTGATTTTTAAGTTATGCTTAGTTGCAAAGTTCATAATATCTTTACCTTGCCCATATGCACTACCGAATCCATGTCCTCCGTTTATGTCACTGTAGACACATGTAGTGTTATTCTCCCCGACGTGCCCACTTAGGTCTCCACCTCTATGAACGTATTCATCTGGAGGTATATTTTGCATAATTTCATCAAAGTCATCCCAAAATTCCTGTATTTTTTATTTGGTACAGCCAGTTTGTGGTGCATACACTGAGACTATATTTAAAAGCAGTTGATCGTATATTGTCAGTTTTATGGTGATTAGTCTGTTGTTTTTTCTGTCTACATTGATTATTCTCTATTTCAGATGTTCATCCAACACACACCTACTCCGTTACTTCCGGTATCAATCCCATGGTATTCAAGCTGGTAACCATTTCCTATATCCGTGGACTTGGACCCTTATCATTTGGTCTCTTGGATGCAACAGGCGTTAATTTGCCTAGTTTTGAGAATTTCACTAAGCACATTACTGCATCCAGTCATTGTTCCAAGATTCCAGGTTGCGAGTCTGAGTTTGTCAAAGGCTTTAATATGTGAACTCATGTTCTTGTTCTTACTGTCGCTTCGGGGAAACACCCTAGCATGTTTCGCATTCGTTGCATCCACATCGCTTAAGGGGGATGCCCTAGCCTTTAGCTCCCTTATCTTTCTGGCTTTCATTCATAAAACTAGCTGAAGTTTTGACTGAAGTTTTACAGCCGGTTGCCACCTGACGCCCAGGTTGTTCTTCTCGTGGAGACATGTGGGTGCCGTCGTTGACCCTAATGGGTTTTTTCCGCCACCGTCCCTTCTGTACGTCCCAACCAAGGTGCTCAGCTCTGTCTGTAGCCTCCACTCCGACTACTTTGAAAAAGCCTGCGGCAGGGGTTTGCTATTGAAGTATTCTTCTCCGGCCTTGTTGGTCCGCGGGAGGTATTTTATTTCCCTCCTACCCGGCGCATCTGCAGAGTGTTCCCCTATCCGCCATCTGGGGACGCGTTCTTTAGGGGTAAGGCTTTCGCGGGAATGAATTCTTTTGCATTAGTTTAAATAAAGTTATGTAGTTTTTGAATTAATTATGTTGGTACTTCTTAATTAAAATGAGAGAAATCTTAAGACATTTAAGCTTGGATTTGTAGTCCGAGACTCTAACAACGATATACAAATTTTATAGAACTCTATCATATTCAATCAAGTGATATATTCTTCAGATCATTTTCATATTTATACTGCCTTAAATAATGAACTATGTAAAAATGTTAAGTGTTTTTATATTATATACATTCAAAGAATACATAGTTATTTAGAAAATTGAGGAAGAAGAGAGAAAATGGTATTTTAATCTTAGAATACTCTAAGAACACGAGTTGTAAATGTCTCTTTATATATTAGTTGTCTTTTATAACTTTAATAAATGCTTGTTGCTGTTTGTAATTTCAGTATTGTGTAATATTTCTTTTATTTAAGAGAATGTTCAAATTAGTTTATTGACATTTACAAATTCTGTAGGAAGAAATATGGTGATTTACATGTTCAAATGAATGACAATTTCTGAATTTTCCAAGTTGCAAGTAATTTTTCATCCTTGTATGCTTCAAAACAATTATTTTCAGAGTGGACTCCTCTTGTTTTAAAATAATATTCCCTTTGGCTGTAAGTATGCTCATTCCCAACCCACCATCAATTTTGTTACAATGAAAATAATATAGAATTGTACCTGAATTTCTTGATATGTTGCATCTGCATTGTGTTATTATTTCATATTTTAATTACTGTTTTTCAGAAATGTTGGTTACTTTTATTAAAGTAAAATGATTGGTATTTTATTTCTTGATTGTAATATTACTGTGTTAGTGTTATCATATGTGGTGCAGTTTGATTGTTAATTGTGTGTCATTCATGGACAATTATGAAGTTGTATAATTAAAAACTATTAATATTCAAATATCTTATGAGATACAAAATTCTGGATTCCATTGTAGCTCGTAAATCTGTTGAGACAATGTTCGAATGGAGTGTTCAAAATGTGTCTTAAGAATGCATTTTCATTTTATTATGTTTGTAATTTTATTATGTTTGTAAACATGCACCTACTGTTATTGTTTTAGGAAGGAAAAAAAATGTTATGTGCAGTCCTGTTTTAAAACCTTAATATACGACTAAGATTATCAATTAGTCAGATTAGATTTTAAATTATGTGTGGAACAAAGCATTGTAGACTTACACAAAGTAAAATTTCATTGTTCAAGTTGCAATATAATCTCAGATATATTTAATTTTTCCTGACTCATAATTCACTTTATGAACTGTATTTTATGAGAATGTTCAATGAAAAGTATACATTAATTTGCAATGTTTTTTTTTTCATTTATTTTATTTGATTTATGAACCCAAAGACAATACACAATGGTGTAGATTATGAAATTGACTCCCACAAATGTAATTTCAGTTATCTGTGCAAGAGAAGTACAGCTGGTGTAATGGACATATGTTAGATATAAAACTTAAACATTACTCTATTGAAATTATTTGATTGTGGAAAAACAAGTAGATCAAAGGAGAACAATCATACAAAATATTAATCCAGTAGTCTGGGCTTTTTAGATGGAAAGTTTTAATGGAGAGATGACCTTTATGGTCAAGAATGAAAAGGAAGAAGTGAGGCTTCCCTTGCAAAACTTTGGTGTGTGAATGTGACGAGAAGCAAAGTACTACCCACATTCTTGAGTGCCTGAGCAGTATTAATTGTGAAGGATATGATGGAAACGACTAAAAGAACCCTTGATGTGGTTAGATTCTGGTCAAAATGTGTGAACATTGTTGTACACGAGAGTTGTTTTTTTATTATTTGAGTGTTCTAGGTGCGTTTCGGCATATTAGTTATGTAATGGTACCTTGAAGTTTTTTAGGTTCTGAACATGAATCTGAGATTTGCCAAAAAGAATTTTGCCTGAGGAACCTCTCCTTTGACAAAAATAATGAAAATTTTTGCATTTTGCACAACTAAAAACACTATGTTAAAAGTTACTAAAGCTTTGATGGAAACTAGTATAAATTTCCTAAAAAACATAATTTTATTGAATTCCTTGTAAGAGGAATAGATGATTAAAAAGAAATTTAAAAATCACCCATACATCCCTTTTTCCTTCCCTTCTACTAGGTTCCTGAGCTTGTGAGGTGGCTGGTACAAGCTTCCTTAATGTTTTCTTTTTCTTTTTTTTGTTACTATAAACAAAATGTATTCAGCCATTATAAAAGTGTATGTAAAACAAAGTTCAATAAGTTTGTTTTTAATACAATTTATTCTAGTTTTTAAATATTCCATCAGTTTTAATAACTGAACAAAAAATTTTTATTTTGAAAAAAAAAATAAATAAATAAAAAAAAAATACAACAGCTCCCAAGGCAAAATTTTCATTATTTTTGTCAAATAACTGGGATCCTTGGGAAAATACTTGTTGGCAAACCTCAGATTCATGTTCAGAACCTAAGAAAACTTAAACTTTACAACATTATACAACTACCATGTAAAAACCATCTAGAACACAATGTTTTGTTACTTTTTGTGAAAAATTGTATTTTTTTAAAACAAAAACAAAAATGAAACTAAAAGTACCAAGAATTATCTGTCCGGCAAAATTTCTACTTTGACCCCTTTTTTTAAAACTTGGATTCCTGGACATAGAAAATACAGAAGAGAGCTAATTCACCAAAATTAAGCAAAATGCATGAAATAAATCTTGAGAATGAGAATAATACATTTTAATGACTATTAATTAAAACTAACAAATTCACAAATCTGTTGCATAAATGATACTAACGCAATTCACACACAGTATCAAATATATAATTTACACCAACAGATAACCTATCCATTTAATAAATTTTCTAGAGACTTAAAAATTCCAAAATAAGAATTTAGTTGTCTAGTGGACAGCAAGAGGCTTATATAGGCAATAGCAACTAGATTTTGTGTTTAGCTAGAACAAGCGGCAAAAGCTTCCCTCACGTTACCAAGATGAAATTTTGGAATTTAATTTTTCATGCCTCCAGTGTTGAATGGTAGAGTTTAAAACAAAGAAATACGTGACATTGAGAAGGCAATCATATTCTGCTGATTTCTAATAAAATGCAAAAACAATGTTAATGTGTGGGTTGATTCTTTATATAAGCACCTCCCTAAACTTATCATTTAGTCACTATGCTGTGCGCAAAAGTGTAATATAGGCATCTTAAGCTTCTGATGTTCATTGTTTCAGAAAGTAAAATAATTTCTTATACTTCCAGTAAGTGACTGAATATGATAACTTCATTGGTCAAAGTTGTATGTATCTGAGATCAACAACTCTCTGTAATTTATAAGCACCAATTTTAATATTAACATATTTTGAATAGCTATCTTTGTTGAGCTTCATAACATTTAAACAGATTTTATAACATTTCGTATTAATTTGTTGAACTAAAATCATTCACTGATGTTTTTTAATTTGGAACACATACCCTCTGCCAAGTCCCAATCTTCATCCTCGAAACTTCAGATTATCATCAACATGAGCTGTTGGATCATTGAACTCATCCAGCGAATCATAGATATAAATTTGGAACAATAAAGGACCCAAAAGGGCCCCCTGGGGTCCTCTATGTTATGTCCTTGTAGTCACTCAAAACTGATCCTGTTTTAATACACTGCTTCCTCTTAGAGTTAATTCTATTTAAACCAAACCCAAATGCCTAAATGAATAAATTTTTAAATTCGGTAACATGAACAAGGGTATCTTTTACACCGTTTGTAAAATTGTCTAATAGAGCTCAAATTGTCTAATAGAAAGTTGTTTTCTCATGAAGTTTTGTTTGCAGTAGGTGACTTTTTGTTTGTAAATTGTGAAAGATTTTAACTATATTCTTGACCTCCAATTTCATAATGGTATTTGGTATTTTTGTTTGTTAGTCATATACAATAACACACAATGTTTACTTGCCAACGTTTTGATATAATTTATATCATCATCAGGGCTTGTAATACCTCGCTCCATAGACATTCATTCCACAAATATAATCCACATAAAACCTAACTGGCACTTCATAACACCCTTCATACCATCATATTAATATTATCATCTTCATAGTGTAGTTGTATATGACCTACACGCAAAAAAATACCAGATCCAATTTTAACTATGTTCGGACCAAGAGAGCTTGGTCTATGATTATTACAATCCTTAACATTATTCAGTAGTCATTTCTGGGTTAGAAGTGTTAAATTCATTAGTCTAACGTTCATTGCATTTTGTATTAATTTTATGTAACTAATAATGATATGTATTTTACCCCATTGCTCATAGCCAAGTGATACTTGATTATAAATTTAGTTTATTTTTGCAGTAGAAGTAGAAGTCTTTGTAGAAGCCACATCTGGTTATGCCTTGAAATGCAGGAATATATCCCTCATCAAGTGTAATTAGAAAAGCTTCATAATATTCTTTGGTCACTTGATTGATATTGAAAACTCCAGCAATAAAGTGTCTTTAAAGCTAAAAATTTTTGGTATCTTGAGTAAATAGTTTTTTATCAGCTTAATTACATCTTTACACATTCCAGTAATAAGTTGTTTTCGATTATTTATTATGTCTATTGAAAAAGTAAAGAACTCCGAAAATTTTAGAATTTGACTTCATGTTTATCCAAATTATGTTTTACATGAATCTCCTCATTGTTTAAGTAACTTTCATTACAAAATACATCATAATCATTATTCGCAATCATTGGTATCACATCTGGCAAAGCATGCACCTCCAAGAGAACATCCTTTATTTCTCCGACTCCACGTTGAATGTATCTAATGCAATATACTTTTTCTTCTTGAATGCCTTTTTGTTATGATCTTCAAGTCGTTGTGGGTAGGTGCATGAAAAATCAGCAAAACTAATAAATCAGTGTTGTCACCAATGATGATAGCTTCTACATCTTTATCAGATTCATCAATTGCAGTTCAATCATTATATCCGAATTATCATCCGATTGAGCAATTTAGCTAACAGTTTTCTGCAAGATAACTGTGACGAGAGTACAGTTCCATTCTCTTCTTCTTCCTCCTCCTCCCTCCGCCTCAACCTCCTCCTCCACCTCCCTCCGCCACAACCTCCTCCTCCACCTCCCTCTCCTCCTGCTATCTTACCCACGGTCATCTCTTACGCGGTGAACCGCGTCTCATCTGAGAAACTTGCATATGGAACACTTTCTTTTCAAGTGTCCCAAATATAGTACCATCCGACGGAGACACTTTTTTTCATTTAGTGACTAATACACCCGGTTCCGCCCCACTAGAATATTACCCGCATCACTAGGATATTGGAATCCCTCACATTTTCTAACTACTCTTGTCTCTATCTTCCATGGTTCCGTTGTATCCTATCCTGATATGCTTTTGATTATGTATCTGATATGAAGCATTTTTGTAACCATGTCTTGAAATTCCTGAAATGTTATCTCTGTCTTTAAGATTTTATTCCAATTTTTGTCCGCGTAAACTCTTTCCCTCCTCAATATACTTATTAGCTCCCCGCGTTTGGCATTGTTGTACTGGCAGTCATAGAGAACATGTTCCACATCCTCTACCCCCATTCCACAACAGCATATTTCTGTATCTGTCAAGTTAAAGCGATACAAATAGCTTGCTAAATCTCCGTGTCCTGTTAGTACTTGTAACACTTGGTGACTCGATGCAAACCATTTGCGATGCTTCGTAACTTGTCGCATCCGGTATAAACTTAAGTAATCTGGGACCTTCCTTAGCCACATCCCACCGTATCTGCCAACGTCCTAGTCTACCAGTAACTTCCTAGTCATTTTTGTACGCCATCCCTTAACTTTTCCTTCTATCGTCTCACCATCGAACGTTATCGAGGAACCTGTCCGCACCATGTATCGAAATGCATATTTTTGAATCGCCAAATCGATTGGTAAAATCCCTAAAAGTACTTTTAAGGCTTGGTAGATACTGTTCTGTAGCATCCACTCCTGTGTATCGAACTCGTGTGTTGCAAGCTTCTCAACCGCCGTTCGATGTGGCGATTTCTCACCCGGTGATGCCACACGCTTGCACAATACGTGACAATATCGCTCCAAAGTATAGACGTCTTAGTTCTTTTGCGCAGATATTGTTCCTACCCTTTGTAGGGCGAAATGTTGTCATTTCACCTTTTGTTGGAGGTAGTGTACATGCTCCGCAAAAATCAGCTTATTGTTTAGTAACAGAACCAGAAGCTTGAAGCTTGTTACCAATCATAGGTGCCAGTTCTTAGCTCGAATTTTGCAAAACCGAACACCTTGCCCACCGTTTTAGTCTTGGAGTTACGTAACTCGCTAATGTTTGCAAAAGCTCATGCCTTCCTCTCCAACGCGAGACGACTGTCCTTTCCTATTAGTAGAATTTCATCATTCACTTAAGCAGCGATTCGAACATCATGTTCCATTCGTAGAAGCGTTTCGTTTAAGACTATGTTCCAGTACAACAGTGTCGTAAGGCTTCCATGTGGACAGCTATTACGTATCCGATTTTCCTCCATCCACATTGCGCGATACGCCAGAGAAATGTACATCAACTTCTTTCGACTCGTGTAAGGTTCTTGTCGGTATTGAAGGAGGCATACGTCAATGGTGTCAGATTGAGCGTAGTGTATTATTTTCTGTGCTCCTGTTATCCCCCCTCATAAATTTATTTGTACGACTTTTATATCCATACTCTGTCCGACTTTTCATTATATCCCTTATACGTCTAAGTTTCACACAGGTAACTCTACGTAAAGAATGTTGACCATCTTTACCACGTCGCATGTAGCAAACTCACTTAGGGGGAATCTTTTTCTTTGTACAATCCGTATAGCAATGTCCCTGCTCCCCAAAGATGTTGGGTCTATCTCTGTGCAATTTCTTGCCATATAACCGAAACGTTGACGGTTAAAATAGCGCAAGGGTTCGAAGAAGTTATCAACCCTATAAAACAGGTATCTAATGAAGACCCGTCCTACCTTCATTAAACTGCAGTCCTAGTTCCAATACGAAATTCTCCGTCCTCTGCTCTTTCCTGCAAAATCTCCGCAGAACCTACACGTGCTTACCTTCAGGATCATCTTCTAACACCAAAGAATTTTACTCCCGCAACTGTTTTAGGAATTCTTCTTCCGTTATTTCTTTCTTCTTTTCATAAACTATCACCCGTGGCGCCAGTCTTTCGATCTGACCTATTTGGATATCATCCTTTCCTGCACCCAAATTCCGAATCGTTGCCTCTCCCATGATTAAATTAATATATAATATAAATTAATGATTAGTCTCCCATATAAATTAACGAGTTAGTCATCATTGCGGGTTGGTCGACTGTTAATCACATTTACTTTTGCTGCATGTTCTTTCAAAATGCCCTACACAGTACATACCATATCCATCCGACAGAGATACAATCGACCCAATTGATTGGACGAAATTCTTGGAAAAAAAGAGCCGACTCTGTTATAATTTTTTAGATTCCTACAGGAATGTGGCCGGCTGACTTTATTTATATCTGTGGTCTGTAAATTTTAAATACTGGTTCCAATTTCTTATTGACTTTATACCTTTTTAGTTTTTTTGGGTAGGGAATAAGCGTGTAGTTATCTCTTTCTAATTTATGGTTCTTTTAAATTTTTTTAAAAACTAATGATATTTACAAATGCGCGTCAGGGGCCTTAGTTGTCGCATTGCCACTAAAAATAACTAACAACTGACAATTTACTTCCTACATCATCACATTCGAGTCATCGACAAGGGTGGATGATAAGCACACAATTCGTACTTGTAAACCTTTGCCAGTTGCTCATCAATCCTTACTGTGCACACTATGCAATGTAGGAGGTTTTCAGGAGTTTACACATACACTGTCATTGCGTATTGTCATCAATCTGGTGATGGTCGCAAAATACTTTACACCTTACTTTCTCTTTAAGCGTATATCACTGAACTTTACCCTCAATCTTTTCCAACGCTCCAACTTCAAAAGCCTCATCGCAATTTATCTTTTCATCTGCCACAACCTGTGTTGATAAGGATGACAGTTTAGGAGGTTTCCAAAAGGGGTTGCGTTCTTCAAGCCAAGAAATGAAAGTTTGTAATACTTTGGAATTAAGTTTCCGATTTGCCTCAAGCAGCTCAACATGCCGCTCCGAAGATGTGCCATTAACTCCTGAGACTTCTTCCATGCCTTAACAATCTGTGAACAGGTTGGCATGGGCTAAACCCATGTCACAAATTACAATTTTGTTATGTCTTTTGCCAATCTGTCTAAAAGTACATTGACCTTATTTCCATCCCTTCCCCCTGAACCCGATATTCTATGTAGTGTAACTTTCCATCACTTACTAAGAAGGTGTAAAATAATTCGGCATGGAGTAGAACTTTTCCCTTTAGATGTTTGGGTTGTTCATTTTTAAGATAATTGTTCCATTCTAAGATGCGCCATGAAATATTTTGGGGGAACTGCGTCACTATATAATCTAGATTACCGGTTCCATGTTTTGTAACAGCGGTAGTCACAGTGAGACACTTTTCCATCATCTTAGCAATATGAACTAAGACATTGAAGTGAAACAAAAAAAAAATTCTGGCCCCACCTGTAATCGAACTCGGAGTTTCTGCGTAGCAAGCAAGCACCCTGAGCTACGAGAGAGATGTTTATAATAATAAACATTTTGTCAAAATAGCAGTTGCATAAATTGAAACTTTGTAATTTTCAAATGATTTCAAGACATTCCAAGCAAATTGTGAAATATTCACATTTTCATCCCCTCCGTAACCGTTGACTCCAACGCAAACTTTTATCATAATTCGAGAATCTAATGTAGATTAACTTGATATACCACAAACTTTTGGCTAGGCCTCATAGTTTTCGAGATATTTGCGAAAAACTGTTTAAAAGGGTATTTTCACCTTTTCTTCCCCTTCCCCCCAAACCCGACACTCTATTTGGTGTAACATTTTGGCACGGTTAAGAGGAAGGTATAGAACAATTTGGTGTAGGTTAGAACTTTTCTCTTTGAAAGTTTGGGTTTAACCTTAAGAATACTACGCTATTATGCAAGGTTGTGCAGTGTTCAAACTGATAAAATGCCATACCTGGTCTCGTAAGAAAGGAAAGGTTTTTTTGGACAAGAAATAAATAAGGTGAAACGAGTTTTTAAAAATCTGTTAGGTAGATGAACAATTTAGATTGCGGAGTAGTTTTCCATGAGTTTTCTTGTGGATAGATACATCTGTAAATTATGTATTGTTAGAATTTTTATTTGTTGTTACAAAGCAGAGATATCAATGTTTTGTTGTATTATATCGATGAGGTGAAACATCAATAATATCGAGTGTTTCTCTCACGGCTTTTTTGTAACATCGGAAATTTCGAAATCTTTTAAGTAGGAAGTTAGCCATTGGTGTGTAAAATAACGAATGCCTTAAGAATGCAGTTTTCAGAGAAGAATTTCGTGGTCGATTACATCGAATGCTTTCGATAAATCAAGAAAAATACCACGATAATTTCAAGGGAATTGGTTAGATAATAAAAAAAGAAAATATAGGGTTTTCCTGAGACCGTACTGATCGCTTTATAAAACACAATTAAGCGATAAGAAGTCTCAAAGTCACTTATCTTCTTTTTCCATTAGCACTGCGGATCTTTTAGATTAGCCCAGGATTCCTTAATAATATATGCCCATTCTCTTTGATCTAATGCCCTCTTACGCCATTTTTGAATCTTAATACTTCTCAAATCGTCCTCCACGTGATCCAACCATTTCGTCCTGGCCCTGCCTTTCTTTCTCCTTCACTCAATTCTTCTCATAAATACCTTCTTAACAGCCCTCTCTTCGTCCATTCCTATGAAATGTCCAACCCACTCTAGCCTTCTTATTTTTATACAAGAAATATTTTCATTTCCTTTCATATTTTTATTAGCCATGGTTACCCTGGCAACTTTGTCTTTAACATTGTCATTACAAGGTTTTTATTCTTATATATTATAACCTTCGTACTTCCTTCTTCCTTCTCTGCTCTCCTTTGCCAATGGGTTCCCCCAATGTTCACGTCCCAGCCACAAGGTGGTCAGCGCTCATTTTCTATCCGTCTAAATCCTTCTTTAGTGCGTCTCGCACCTGTCCAAGTCTCGTAAGATATTTCCGGAAAATTTTGAATATCTTTTTTGTCTGTATTTTCATCGTAGAATCCGTGGGTGTGTAGTCGCCTATTTGTCTCATGTGTCGTATGTAGTCCACTCTGTCTGTCCCATACTAGATGTAGTCCCAAAGTTGATGTTGTCGCGTTTCTTCCTGTTGGGCATAAATGTACATTGGATCATCCCGTAATCCTCGTTTATTCAAGAAGTCATTGAAGCTTCCGTGACCTGACTCATTGACATAAGAATTGAGCCTGAACCACTTTCGATGTTTATAATTAAATTCCACATCTGGTATATAAGCATACATTATTCTTCCGTTTTCAGAGCTCTTCCATCTAATCTGCCAGGTCTTTATTATCATACTAGCTATGTCCTTCTTCCATGTCTTCGATGCTTGATTGAGCACCTCTCAATTAATCTCTAATAAATCATTTATACGCATACTTCGTCTATATTGTAACATGACGATATATAGATCTAATGGTTCTACACCATATAAGACCTCTAGAGCATCTTATCACAATACTTTGTATTCTCCACCTATTGCCAAGAAACTTGTCCGCTGTATGGCTCCCAATTTACGCTCGAAGCTGGCATGCACAATCCTGTTGCCCAATGTCAATGATCTGAAAGTGAGTATTGGCCTCACTGCTCCCTTGTATAAAAGAACTTTATCCACCTCCGTGATGTTATATTTTGTAATTCCCACTCCACGGAGGCCATGGTATACTTTCTCTGCTACAAAATATAGATGTTCCCAAAATTGTAATTTTTCATCCGATATTAATCCATGAAACGTGTGGTAAAAAATTTCAACGGTTTTCCATAGAATATTATGCAGGGGTTTCACCTGTTCTGGGAGCTATGGCCAAACCACATGATCCGTGTCTTCGCCACCGATAACTTTAAACCATTATGTGTGAATAACCAAGTGACCTCGTTTAAAGTTTTATGTCCCTTCTCCTCCAATTGCTGTCGACTGTCCTCCTCTACTAATAATGTCAGGCCATCTGAATACGCCAAAAATTTTAATGTATTCCTGTCTAGTTGTTCCAATACAACATTCGTTATAATTTTCCAATAAAGTGGTCCTGTGGCAGACCCATCGTTTCTATTAAGGCTGTCCAGTTTGCATTGTCAAAAACGCTTTCAACATCAAGGAAGATACTGAGACAGTATTTCCAATTTCTTTGGACAATATCCTGCAGCAAACAGCCAATTGCGTCATCAGTTCCTTTGTTTTTCCTAAACCCAAACTGCCTGTCGTGAAATTTATTTCCTCCCATGAAACTATTGGTTCTCTCGTATACCCACCGATCGAATATCTTACCAAACGTTGGGAGAGTTATTGGGCGATAGGTTTTGCTATTCTGTGGATCCCTTCCGTGTTTTATCCATATGAAATGCAAGCATTACATAATGCTAACAGTCGGTGTTGTATGTCTTTGAAAACCATTTTCGCCATATCATGACGTATATTGTCAATGCCTGAACATTTCTAGGTATTAGTTTAGTCACAATTTCCTCTAACTCCACCATTGACATGAAATCTACGCTATAAACAGCCATTGAGATTGTTGAGTATGTATCTGCAGCTTGTTGTGGAAATATTTCCGAGAGCAATGTATATCCTACATCTTCCCATTTACAATGTATCTCTCCACGTACCTTTCGGGTCTTACAAAGTGGTGTCTGCTTCATTTTCTCTCTACCTACTTTAAAAGGTACCCCAAACATGAATGCAGTATGTTTTGTTCGACGAACCGCGCCGAGTCGGTTCGTTTTGCCTGAACAATTGCATTCTTGAACTCTCGTCTCACTACCGTTAAAGTCACCCACAAACCTTTGTCCTCCACACGCTTTTTCCTACAGCGCATCAGCTGTCTTTTAACCCTATTCTTCGTTTTCTTTAATTGACTCGGCTGCGGTGTCCACTATGTTCTACCTGTTACCCGTAGTCGATCAATCCATGTCTATTCAGCCCCTCAATATCTCAAAATGTAAAGTATCTTCCTCCTCATCCACATCTTCCCTCCGCGAAAATTCCCTTGCATGTTGGTCCAATGTCTTCATTTCTTCTTTGCGTCGGCGCCTGTTAGCCATATTTTCGCAACATGATTTTTATCAGAACTCGTATCCTCTATTCTGGTCTCTTGAACTTCAATGTCTGCATGGTAGCATTCCACCCCTTGTCTAAGCATCCAGGATATAAGTGTATGCTTTTTCCAGGGATTAGTGTAAGGAAGATCAATTATTGATGAGCCTCTCGAGCCCATGAGTATATTCCCCATAATCATTATGTGTATCAAACCTTCTAATAAGAATTGCTCGGAAGCTTTCCCACGCTTTTTGGTTGTTTTGTTCTCCCACAAATTCGACCGTGCATTTGCATCCAGGTAAAATAAAATGTCTTTATGTCCCAATTTGCGAAGAATATCCCATAAAATTAATATATCTTGTTCTATGCTTCCCGAAAATTTACAAAGCAAATTGACCAAAACCAAATCCACATCAGCAGTAGTATACATAATCACTTCGTGATGGTGTCCCGTGAAGTACGTTAATTCCAAAACTTATTCTGATGAATTTCTTAATAAGATGGCCGACCACGAATTCACATCATGACATACCCGGAAACGCAAAGGCATATACATTACTTTACCCCGCGCCAGCAGAGGTTCTTGCACACATGCAGTATCATAGTCATGCTCCTCCATATACCGTGCTACTTCCGCCGTTCCCGCATGCCCCCTCTCTAAATTTTGTTGTAAAATTTCAAGGACCATAATTTATTATTTGCTCTAATTTTGCTTCGCAATTTGGAACTCAGGATAACTTCTTTCCAAAATACCGTGATTCGCCGGCATATTCTTCTTCATACAATTAACACTTACTTCCCTCATTCTTTTGTGGACAAGCCTTATATAGATGCCCATTGGATCCATAATGACCGCAAATATCCTAATTTCCTTACAGTATCGTGCCATATGACCACATATGTAACATCGAAAACAACGAAGGGGCTCAGTATCCTTCTGCACTCTACAACTCTTTAAATCCCCATACATGCGACCGAACTGTAGCACCTTCCGGAAAATCATTCCCGGCAATTCCAAAACCCAATTCTCTATTTTGTTCATTGCAAATTTCTCTCTATAAAATACCCCTACTTTTCGCAAAAATGTTTCTCTCTCATCCTTGTTCTCAAAATTTCTTTCCACTAGGAATTTTAGAAACTCCTCTTTTTCCTTTGTCGATACCATAAACCTTTGCATGCGGTGGCATCTGGCACAATCCTGCGTAATCAATTGTTTTTTGTCTCGCAACATTTCGAGAATCCGAGTTTTTTCGTCCATATTAGGTAATACCAAAACCACATCCCCATGCTGTATTCTCTTCATGAAGTCAACCTTAACATTCTTATTTTTTGTCAAAGCACTAACGAATTATCTCCACCACACCAGTGTTCCCTGCTCCTTTAGCGCTCACCATAACCACGTCTCACCTCCACTTCTGAAACACTCGTCCTTCCAGTACTCGTGCATACGTAGTTTTCCACGCCCCATCCCCTTTGAAATGCAACATGCAACCATATGTACCTTGCTTCAATCTGCTCATAATCTTCTGTATCTCCACATGAGAATTCCGGTGCTGCTCTACCCACTTCTGTAGCTGCTTCACCTTTTCCGTCATTCCTTTTGCCACATCCCTTATGTCGTCTACCCGCACATCAATAATTCTCACTATATTCTCCGTCTGTTTTTGCATTTGTTTAATGTACCCTTTCTGTAGCTCTTCCGTCAAGTGCTTTACAGCTCCTTGCACTGACTCCCCTACTCTCTGAGCAATTATATTCTTTGTACCCGTCAGTGACTCCCCAGCTCCATCTACTAGTCGTGTCAAATTCTCCACGTGTTCTTTAGCATTATTTGGTTACGGTACTCCTTGTTTTTCACATTTAAGTGGATAATGACTCTCCATAGATCCAGGAAACCATCTTTAATAATACTTCGTTCACTATTCTTAATTCGATTGAAAGATTCACCTGTGAAAATCTCCTCCATTTTCTCCACTATTTTATGGAGACGCGGTATATCAACTATATTCATCTCCACATCTTCTTTCACACGCTTTTTCTTCCGCACAATATCATGAGCTTTGTATAAATTTGACAGTTATTTATTCGTTCTAATTCTTCATGAATTTTGTTCCCGGAAAGGTCCATACACACAAATTTTGCAAAACAACTCTCTGCTGATATTTAGTCGGAAATTATGAATACTCCCTGACCTCTGGTAGAAATTACTTATTTGTGCATGAGATCCCACCAAGTAACAGGAAAGAATATAGCGTTATCTTCCTCAAGATCAAATCTCATACCTCTTGCCCTGTATGTCTGTATGTGAAATCGATTTCACAGACTATTTCTGAGTTATCAGTACCAGATCAATCTGCTAATAAGCACACGGAACCAAGCAAAACCCTTAAACAAAAACTAAAACTCCTAAAATATTAAAGTAAATGAAGACACTAAATGTGATATGCTATGGAATGATAAAATGACATAATTTAATCGGCTGATAAGTAGTTCCCCATAAGTATCAGAGGTGGTGATAAATGGGGGAGTGGGGCATCCGCCATCGCACTTCTTTAAGAAAAATTAAAAATTTTATTTTGTCTAAAACTGGGAATTATAAAAACATTTATACTTTTCTTGATGTGTTAATAACCTATTTTCCTTTCATTTATTTAATTATTTAAAACGTGGCTCATGAAAATACAGAGAAAATATCATGCGATTGGTAGAGCGCCGCATTCAGTGATGAAAACTCCCACAGCACCGTGTAGACTGTGTCAAGAGGAAAGTACATGACAGGGTTTCCATCGCTGGCTGATCTGTTGGATCTGAGTCTCGTCGAGGGTGTAGTAGGGAGGTGAAACCACTCGGCTTCAAGCGGCAATAAATTTCTTTCCTACTTACTTTTTTTACCAATAGAGTTCGCGTCCGTTCAGAACCGTCGAGAGTGCGACTAAGAGTGTGGCCGCTGCGCGTTACGTTATTTATTGGCTGCGCAATTTTTAGTAAATGGAGAGCGAATTTCAAATTCTTAGATACACTGCAAATAAATTCATTCAATTCTTGTCACTTTGATGTCTGCTGGACAGCAAACATATTACACCTCCTAAAGCTCGAGAACCACTAATCTGATTTTCGTGATACTTTTGTAATTCATAGATACGTTCTCTGGCAAGGTTTGCGTATCATTTTGTTATCTTAGTTATCACAAGTAATAGGCAATAACGAGAATAGACAATAAAGTCGGGGGGAAATCAGTCTTAGAAGACATATATTCGCTTACGCTGCCTGCCGAAACGGTTAGGGTTAGGTGGTAACAATGAATGGCAATATTGTTCGTCTCAAAGAGTTCTACAAAAACGTCTACGACAGCATGTCTATCTACAAGCGTTAACCAAAATTATACAAAAAGTTTTTAAAAATAGACGTGTTAAAATAATTCAACTTAAGAGAGTAATTCAAGTAGATAAAAATACGTCCTAATCCACTTAAAAGTATTCTATGTTTTGTGCATTTAATAAAGATGAAAACTGTCTTTAAATCGTAAAATTTACATAAATAGTTTAGATTTTACAAGCAGTCGCGGCGGCCGCCGCCGCTGCCCCCATCGTGTGTTGCCTCGGGAGGGCCAGGTAAGCATTTGACTGGCGCGCTACCTTGTGGTGCATCATGTGAAACAAACATTTTATACATACCTTTGTGTATTTGAGTCACGCGCCACTTTGACTGAAAAATGACGGGTGTCGGTGATGGCCACACTCTCTCTAGGCGCACTCTGGTACCGTCAAACGGCAGCTCTTTTTAAAACCTAGAATGCATGGTTACAGGAAAACAGCTCATGCAGTAAAATATTATGAATCACGCATTTCATTATACGAAATTTAATGCAACAATTTTCCTAAATTTTTTCTATTAAAATGTACGACAAAACGTTGTTTTTCATATGTTTTTATTGTTACTATGTTACCGTTTATTGTGGTTGTGGTGCACACAATTAAGTAAACGACATCCATATTTGTTTTTCAGAGTAAGTTAATCAACTACGGAAGGTGTCTTCCTTAAATTCACCTTGGGAAGAAGAAATCAAACTATTGGGTTTCGACTTGGTCACTTCAACCTCAGTCACGTCCATCTGATGAAGACGGACCCAGAGCCTTGTCCGTTTTATGAAGATACAGAGTCGACCCCTACCTCATCTTTTACTTGTGCAAGGTTCCTTCCTTTCTCTTTCTTGACCTTCCTTGGTCACCTCTTGTTCTTTTCGATCCCGACGCTAAAGGGGCTAGCGTATCTTTCATTTCCCTCTTTCCTCTTCTTCTTCTTTTTTAAAATATTTTAAGTAAAGTCTTGAGATATGTTGGGATTTGAGTTTTGAGTTGTAACTCAGGAGGGTTTTTAGTGGGTATGGTTGAGTCATTCGGCGAGTCCCACACGTGGGGAGAGTCATGTTGTCTCTCCCTAGTGCGTAACTGCATTTTCCCTACCTGTACAAGTCTGAAGGGCTCTAATGACCTCGATGTTGACGAGCCCTAAAGCCCCACAAAAAACTTACCTCATCTTGCAGTACCCTGAGCTTAGCAACCAAAGACATTAGCAATTAAAGGAATTTCAAGTGATATTTATAATATATTCGCAACTCCCAGTGGTTGCCAGAAAGGGATACATCTTATGACATCGTCATAACTTGATTAAATTTATTTTTCAAGTTTATTTGTGTATTATTAAGTTTCTTTGCAATATGTATTATGTTACAGTGTTTGTTGTTAGTGATTTCTTTCTGTTTAATATAACAATTAAATCAATTTTATTCAGTGTGATATAATTTTATAAAACATTATATTGCATTTTGCTTCACGTAAAAAATGTTATAGCTAATGCTACATTCTGTGAATGTTACAGGAGGCGAATTACGTGATGAAGTCCGTTGATGTTGCCCAGTAGCAAGATTAGATTGTGCGAATACTCGAGCATCGCCTCCTCGTATCACAGTTGATACAATAAGACCTGGAGAGCGGGAAGGTTTTCCCCTCCACAGCCAACAATTATGGTGAACAGTTTCTCCACTCCCTCATCCCCTGCACATAACACTTAGCAACATAGTGTAAAAGCGTTTTCAGTCTTCTTCGTCGATTGCCTAGGTTTTGCCCATATTCTCTAACGTAATGGCCGCTCCGGCGCATAAAGTGGGCAATACCACAACATATGCTCAGGGGTTTCTCGCTCTAAGTCAGTCACACATGTTATCGTTAGTCTTCCCAAAACGTTTTAAATATTCCTTGAAATCTCCGTGGCCAGTTAGAAATTGCGGAACAACCTTGGTCAGCACAAACAATTTCTTATGCTTCTTCGCAAATCGTACATCATGTATATACCTATAAGTGTGCCGTCCCTTTTGTGACATTTCCCACCGTTTTTGCCATGCTTTCATTAATCTCTCTGATAATTTTCTTCAGGATGTTTTCTCGTTCTGTCGTAATTCAATATTATTTACCATTATCTTACCATCTCGTTTAATAATAATAAATTTATTGCCAAAAAACAGTACGAACTGCGTATGACCACGTGGAGGACAATAAACTAATTTACTCTCCGGAAGCAAGCTAGGGACCATCCAATCAGGGACCCAAAGGCAGAGGCGGATTGAAATATTTCAGCAAAAATTCCTTGATAAGATAAAAATGTTAGCTACATTTTATAATACTAATGAATATCAACATGTTTGTAATTTAACACAAAAAATTTATTTCACATGTACAAATTATAATCAAACTATAGATTATTCTGAGTATTGTGTTTAAAAATCATAAGAATTGAAATAACACTAAATTCACGATTTATTGTTACAATAAACACGCCCCTAGACAAAGCCTAGAAAACCTGTATAAGAAATCCGCCTCTACCCTAAGGAAAACAGGAGAAAAACCCGGTCCAGGATGGGGCCACAGACTTTATGTACACAACCGTGCGAAAGTTAAGTACACATAAAACTAAATTAATATGAGCCATAACACAATCGTGCAAGAAAATAATTTTTGAAATTATTATAAGTTATTTAAAAAGTACTACACCAATGGCGTGATAAAGTACAAGACGGATTTAACTTTCATTAAAATCAATAAATTCTTTTACATTGTAGAAGCACTGGTGCAGGAGGTAGTTTTTAACCGCTGATTTGAACAGATTCAATTTCATAATATCTTTTATATTCTTGGGCAGGGAATTATATAGAACGATTCCCGAATGATAAGGTCCTTTTTGGCAAAGAGTGGTTGACACTCTAGGGCGATGAATATTACTACTATTGCGTGTATAGTGTTCGTGAACGAGACTGTTTCATATAAAGAAAGGGTGGCACTTCAGTAATTCGGTCTTAACAAACACCACCGTTTCATAAATATAAATGCAGGGAAGTGTTAAGATATTTAATTCTTTGAATAAAGGTTTACATGAGTTTCGGGTGTGAGATTTACAAATTATCCGAACTATACTCTTCTGAATTCTGAAAGTTTGAATACTCTGACCGGAATTACTCCAGAAGGTAATGCCGTAACGTAAATGGGAGTAAATGTTTGCAAAATATACGCAAAGGGAAATACGTGGGCTAACTGCGTTAACTAAGTTTCGGAATGCGTAACACAATTTGCTTAATTGGGAATTAAGATTGTCAACGTGACAATTCCATTTGAGGTTGTCTTGAATATGGAGACCTAAGAATTTTGTNCAGTTTTTAATTGTATTCCGTTTAAAGAAAGAGAATACTAGGGTAAAGATTTGTATTACTATTGTGAAATGACACAGACACTGTTTTGTTTACAATGAGACGAATTACATGGAACCGAGTCGAAAGGTTAGACAAACCTTTTTGAGCGTTGGCGTGTTTACATAGTAAATTAGTATCATCAGCAAAAAGAACCATTTTGCAATCTGTTGTGGATGATGACATGTCGTTCAAATACAATAAAAAGAGTATAGGGTCGAGAATCCTTGGGGTACTCCGCAAGTAAGTGGCTCTGTTTCTGAAAGACAACGCTGAAGTATTTTATTTTTGGTATAGAATATTTCTACCTGTTGATATCTATCTTTTAAATAAGAAGTTAGCCATTGATGTGGAAGTCCACGAATGCCTAAAGAATGCAATTTGGAAAGGAGAATTTCGTGATCGATGACATCGAA
>NNCF01126434.1:2061462-2090754 GCA_002313205.1 Laupala kohalensis
ATAATTGGAGGACATTGATTTGGATATATTGAGTTCGTTATTTTACCAACTTCTGGGAAGTGAGAAATAAACAAATTTGCGATGTTCTGAGGATTTGATACGATTTTGCCATCGTTTAGTAAAGAAACATTTTCTTCGCGATTTTCAGAAGTTGACATGTAATTTTTAACAATATTCCACATGGCTTTCATCCGGTTGTTCGATTTTAGTATATGCCTGTCGTTTTCCATTACTTTAGCTGCATAGACTACTTTTCGAAGAATAGTCTTATATTTACGAAAATAATTATGGAATTCGGGTGGTTGGTTATAGCGTTTTGAAAGATAATATAAACGGCGTTTGTTTTTTGAAGAAATCCTTATCCCTTGGGTGATCCATCTATTGTATTTCTTTGTGTTAATTAATTTGCGTTTTATGGGAAAGCTAGAGTTGTAAGGTTTTAGGAATATTGAGATAAATACATTGAATTTGTCGTCAGTGTTTTGGCAATTGTAAACATCTTTCCATGTTTCTTCACGCATCGATACTTTGTCTTCTGAACGAAGAGATCTATTGGGAGTAAGCCTAGTAGCACGTTCAATGCCTCAGTCGAAACTGTTTTGTGGCGTCCAGAAATTGATATCAAACATTGTCGTTCAATAAATCGTAGTTTCCGTGCAAATTGCATATGTATTGCTTTCTGCCCATACTCTATTGCCATATGCTATCAATTGCCTTAGCACTCCCACATACAACACACACACACACATATCTCAAAGTATTGAAAGATGCATTTAAAATATTTTTTTCTGATCATTTTAAGATGCCACATGAATATATTTATTTTACAACTCTTTTCTAATCACTATTTGAAATTTCGTCTATCTTTTCAATTACCACGTATTTTAAAAAAATCAACAAAAAAACATCTTTCCATGTTTCTTTTGCAAATGCAAATAATTTGAAGTTATGAAGCATTGTATGTAATTATTTTCAAAATTAGTTAGAAATGATTATTTGTGAAAGTTAACGGACGAAAATACATTTTCAAATAATGGTCTAGCAATGTGATGTAGCGGAGAATAAGCCTATCTGATGTGTGTTAAACAGTATATCGTGTCATGAGCTTTGTCTATCTTGTTCTTTTATTCCTATCGAGAGAGTGCGCATCACGTTGTTCTGCTGACTTGAGAGCCAGCGAGATCTTATAGGACTTGCGCGTGTCTCAGAGCTCGTAAAGACGCGAGCGAACTCACGCCCAGGACACGTGAAGCACTCTGCGGGATTGTCGCCGAGGCAGGCGCCGTCGACGCGACTGTCACTAGCTGATACATCCTTCTGCAAATGCTTCGCACGACGACTACTCGTACTATACTTTCGCAATTCTCGCAGAGGGAATGTACTCACTCACTCACTCACACCGTCGTTGAACCGTCATTTCCTTGTACAGGATATCAGAACAAGGAAGACAGAGTTAAACATATTTATTAGTTTTAATTTTACAAAAGCGATGTACAATGTAATGTGTTTTACTTTCAAGCTACAATAAATAGTAAACTGAAAATAACGATCGATTGTATGTAAGGAATGTTATAATTAACGCTTTTCACGAACAGAAGTTTGAACCTCATACAACTCTTTATATTAACCTATTCTAAAACTTATAGTAGGTCTACAATGTACGATAAATATGACTATTAATAGTGGCCTAAACATTCAATAATTCACCCATTCTTTTCTGTAGGTTTTACGTTTTTTTCCTTAAAAGGAATAATTCGAGGTCGGGAGATGAGGGTAGTTGAGTATGAATCTCCTGACAACGTCATTTGGTTATAGCGATTTGGTTTTGCCATTATATTAAATTCTGGTGATGTTATGATTCTGGTAATCATATCATTTTAAATGACACTGTTAATACATTTTTCATCTTAATTTAGTGTTCTCAGTTGATGACGGTAATTATCAACTCGGTGGTCGACAAAACATACATTAAGTTTTACCCCGCACAAAAACCGGAAATGGCGAGACTGTGAGTGTAATTCTTAACTGTAATAAAATTACCTGAAAACAGGTAGGTACAACTTTACGGTAGATTTCCATGAAAAAGTAGCAAGTGAACAAACTCTATCGCTGTCTTGTGCTTATGTCTTAATGTAAACCAATAAAGTCTTAATTGAACAACGTTAATTGGAAGACGGAGATACTATAATGTAACTACATTCAATAAAAATAGTATGAGTTCCAAAATAATCTGTGTTCTCGTGTATTAAATAGCTCTGAAAATTCTTTTTTATGTGAGGTGCTATAACCGATAATCCGCTCCGCCGATAAAAGAGATGCCGATTTTCTGAGTCTTCTGTATTTCCCTAAACTCTTTACTTTACCTCCATCACCAGAAATCGTCGTCACTGAAAACAATGTCTTCTGCATCACATCACAAGTAAGTGTCATCCCTCCTGTAGTGTTATCATCGTCCGCTATGTTTCTCCGTCGTTGCTCTCTCTAACCCATTACACATCCTGCAATATCAGCTCACAACTTTAAGGTCAACTCCACATTCGTTCCATAGATGGCATCTTTTAATGTCACCAATGTACTGTTTATAGCGAGTACGATGGGTGCTGATAAAGCTTAAACAAAGCTTAACCCGACAACATGTGCAGTTAGCTTTCTATTCGCGCACTTGATGGTTCTCTCTTTGCTAACACAGTTCTGGTCAACTTCTAAGACAAAAAGGTAATGAAATCGTCCTAGTGGAAATAAACGACTAGAGAAAAAAACATCTGGCACCTAAACATAGCAAAGAGTCTTTGAAGGAAGATAAACGATCTTCAGAATAGAAAGGGCGGTTAGTGTTCCAAGAACAAAAAAACCACACTTATTTGGTACTTAAAACGAGTCATCGGAAAATGTTATGTTAAAAGACGCTCAAAGTCAATTTGTAAAAAAAAATTCTATTTGATTTAACCTACTTAGAATTATATATATATATATATACTGNTATATATATATATATATATATATATTAAAACCAGCAAAAATCATTCAAACATTTAAATGCTCATGAATTTAATTGTATTTTTAAATTTATTTTTCTATCATTCTAATTAAAAGGCTAAGTCTTCACTGAATCCTGGAAGAAATAGTTGCCTAATAGATTTTGGATTAGGAGAATTTCGATTAGTAATTAAATTATTTAAAATGATTATTTGATTTCTTAAAGCACTTTAACACAAGAAAAATGAGTGAGTTTATAGAACCAACCAATTCTGGAGAGTTAAAAGTAATGAAAAATAATCAAAATTGTGTAATAATAATCGATATAATTGATGGAAGTTTTTATTTATAGAGGGTGGGAAGTAAAAATTATGAAAAAATCCCGATATTAGTTTTGACACTTAAGTTGTCGTATCCGCTGAGATGAACAGTGACAACTCCTGTGCCGCATGAGTTGACAGTCAGTACGTACCCCGATGACGTCATCCATTTCCCAACAGAGTTCTGAAATTTACTTGATCCAGCTGGAGTGCCACCACATCTTTTACTAAAATTGGGATATCTCTTTTACTAAGGAATCTCGACACATGTCTGAGCGTTAAAAAGATTCTGGAGAACGTAATCAAAGCAGCTATATATTAATATGGAGGGTGGGGGAGAAACAACTTTTATTGCACGTATGTCACTAATTCCAACAGATCTCCCATTTAGATTAATATATTGCAATTTACAGTGAGATATGCGTTCTTGATCACGATCAACAAGTCACAGGGACAGTAATTTAGGTACAGTGGAGTGGATCAGAGATCGCCATATTTTTCACACGGGCAACTTTATGTTGCCTGCTCCGCATAATATTTATTTAATGCATTCCTCTAGCTTTCAAAGTATTAAAACTGTCACGTGGAAATAATAATTACGGTGAAAATTGAGATCCTTGTTCAAAAAGTAACCTAATTCAAGGTAGTGTGTAAGAATCACTGAAACTACGGGTTAAAGTGCGGATGTCTCCTTTCCGTAAAGCTAGTTCAAATTAGACAAAGCATGTCAACGGATGAAAGTAAGGAGTAATAATTGAGGCGTGCAAAATAGAAGTGGTATTAGTCCAACAATATGTTTTGGAGAAAAAGAAAAAATTGTAAAGACGAGGAATAAACATACTCGATCTACAGATACTTAAATAGTTTGGGAGACGAATTTAATTCCTTGTCCTTTCACTTCACTTCCTTTCTCGCTTATGTAGGGATGGCCAGATTTACGATATTCTTGCTAACATTTTTCGTCCATACATCTTCATTTAATCTCTTGGTGTAATACCAGCAGATTAAATATGAGTAACATCAAACTAATCATGCATTTTTTATGGATTTAAATTCTAGTTCCATATACAACTAAATTGAAACTGTAAAATCTTGAAACTAAATAGGCCAATCTTTGTTCATTTTCCTATTCTAACTTTTACAACCTATTTAAAATCCATAAATTTGTCCATAAGTCTAAATACATTTTACCGTTATTTTTCGAGTTTGGTTGAATTATCCTGACTGAATGACATTTCGATTTCGTCATAACTATCAGTATCTGCTTTGTTAGAATAAATCCTTGTTGAAACCCATGAATAACATGGACTTTCTTCACGACACTGAAGAAATGAGGGAATTCTTAAAATCAATAAGAAAATGCTGTACCCCAAGAACTATGGGTGTACTATTCTTTGCCTCTGAACAGACGACGATAGTTGTTGTGTACAAGTGATTATCCCAAATGTGTCAATTTGGGATAATCACTTGTACTTGATTATTTGGACTTGACCCCGATTGATAATTAGGCTACCCCTTCGAGTTTGAATGAGTAAATTACCCAGAAATATTAACTAGTTAAAATATGAAGGAGAAAATAAAAGCGAACCGTTTTCTTTCGGAAGAAAATTTAAAGGTAGATGTTTTTAATTCTAATATGTCTTTCGAGTAATAAGTAAAATATTAAGTTCAAACACTGATCCAGGAAGTTAAGTGCAAAATATTTTTTCTCTTTACATTAATATTATCTTTGGAAGGTATAATCTTTGGAAGCGTTCAACTGTATGTTACGAACCAAACGTTCGTAAGGACTTGTCATTCATTCATCACTCTCCATTGCAGTAATATGTATAGATGTTCTATGGACATATAGATGTTCTATGGATGTATAGATGTTCGTTGGATATATAGAAGTTCGTTGGATATAGAAGTTCTATGAAGATATAGAAGTTCTGTACACACAATTCAGAACGCACCCATTATAGATGTTCTGTGCATACCTCTATATAAGGGGCAGCATTCGGCACTCGCTATCCAGTACTGAATCCAGTTCCCGAGCAGACCAGCTTCTAGAGTGTCAGACTCATTTTATACAAGCATGTCGTAGTGCTCGTCGGCGTATTTATGCGCACGCTGTCAGAATGCTACTCTGCTGCACGATATTTGCTATTATGTAAACTTTATTTTCTGAGTTGCAATGCTGCAATACGTCTTCATCATGGCAGACTTTCAAGTTGCTACAAAAATAACCGTGTGGTTTATATCGACGCCAAGATACTGAAAATATCAAAGCTCACGACATTTTCTAAGTTTCAGTGATCTTCGGCAATCAACAAGTTCCAGCCATCACGTGTTGCCTTTCTACTACCAGTCGATGGAGTCATCTTCGCATCAGCCTTCATGTTCCAAGACCATGGAAAATTGTAATCATGGCTCAATCCAAGGATCATGTACAAGTCTGTAACCATCATATCGCAAAATTCACTGTATATTTATGTTCATTAAGACAAATCATTGTCAAGCTATGCCATCATTTATTTGGCTGATTATTTAACTTATCAAATGAAGCGTACACAGTGTTTCATGTTCATTGCTTTATTTACTGTGTACGTAGAAATTCATTTTGTTTAGTTGGGGGAACGTCAAAAACTTGACGTTTATTCGGGATTTCTTTTTTTATTATTATTTAGCATGTGCCCGTTGTGGACATGCCTCACTTTTGCTTAAAAACCACTTTGTCATTCTGTTTAAAACTTTGGGGGTATTTTTTGGGGGAATATGTACTCATTCTTGCAAGAAAGAAAAATCAGTAATTCTGTATATGTAGCATTTAAAGAAACAATTTGTGTATTTGTTATGTGAATAAATGTTTGTTACTTGAACTTGCAATGTGTTTAAAAAGATCCACTGCTCAGTATCTATATGCTTAGTTAAATACCTAAGTCCCCACTTCTCCTATATTATATGGACTCTCCGTCGGTAACACTGTATGAAGCAACCAAAAAGGTGTTAACAAAGCATTATATCTTCCCTATAAAGCCATATCGCTTTAGAGCTCTTTAACTCGCTATTCTCTAACGATATTTGAGATGTCTTGAATGGTCGTTTCATCGCATTTTCGACGCGGGGAGAGAACACGTTGTTAATTCCTAGCACCAAGACTCATTCTTTTATACGCCTATAAACGGTGGTGTATTGACGACCAATTGTTTCTGCTCGTTCAAGTAAATGTAACTGTTATACGCGCTAGAATTTTTTTTTCAGAATACGTTACTTAAGAGTATGTAACAGTTAGGATATTTTTTGGTATATTAAAAAACTGAAGAAATGGAAATGAATTTTTCTAAGTAATATTTTAAAAGAAAATTAAACAAATAATTTTACTCTTAACATTAGGACAAAATACTACTCTTATACTATATAATTGACTGCAGAATCCCTACTATATAACTAAGAAACATATTTATTGCATAGATTCATATTTTCTGGGTAATTTATTTTTGGGATGTCTTTAACTAAATTAACAATTGCGCTCAAAATTCGAAATACGTTCTTTTGCACGTGTTTTATCATAATAGACTTACATCATTGGAAGTTAAATGAGAACGAAAATCAATCATGCACTGTAATCCTAGTCATGAGGGTCCTATATCCAAGAGTCCAAGTAAGATGGATTTTTACTTGAAAAGTTTAGAAGTCACTGCTTTATCTCCTTTTACAAATTACTGTGTACTATAGTGTTATTATTAATAAACATCGTAATAAACAGGTAAACACGATTGGAGGTATAAGAATTGAAATATTCGATTGTAAATGTCGCCCCCTAAAAAAACATTGTAAATGTAGAAAAGAATCTTCCCCATATTAAAACTGCGTCGAGTAAGTTTCTTAAGAATGCTCGAAAGTAGCAAATGTTTATCGTGGGCAGCCAAGAGCCACCCTCGCTTCTGCGCTTTTATCACAAGCACGAGGAAACGGCGAAAGCAGAACAGCCACTTATTTACACGCACGCGAGAGGGTCACCACTGACCAAGGTCAAGGGTTAAGTGCACCAAATTCGGCAAAGGGTGGAAAATTTATCATCAACTCACCAAAGAACTTCTGTTCTGATATTGTGATTCATCATTTTCTTTTAAGGTCATAAGTGTCTTCACCCGAACACGGACTTTCCTATTAAATATCACAATTATAACTCATTTAAATAATCACCTTTATTTGATTGCCAGTTATGAATGTCAAGTTTGCGTTAAGATATCTCTGCCGTTAAACGCGGAATTATAAAGAATAAAATTATAATGGTCAAAATTAAGTTTTTCAAACAAATTCTGTAAAGAAACACTGTTGCTCTAAAATATATTTGTTTCTGTGCAATAGATATTATGTATTAAACGAAAGAAGTCAGAAAACAACACATTTAGACATGAATAAATTTTTGGCAACTCATAACAACACCGTCAGAACACCTGTGTATTTCCTTAAAAAAGTGTTTGTGCTGCTCGCTCATTCCTCTCGCATCTTGTACAAATTACGCTTTTGGTGTCCGCTGGCGGCAAAACACATTAAAAATTAAAGACAAATAATACTAAGAGGGAGATTTTGCCGCATACACTTTTCTCCGATAATGACAGTGCTGTGAGCAAGTCATGTGACAGGACTCAGAATGTGAAACATTCATGATTCCATATGATCTTTATATTCTTCAAATTAAATTAAAACCACTTTTAAAACGCATTTTCGGGCACATATTATGAGTTTGCGTCCTTCATACGTCTTCACTCATACGTCACATTTGAATTACAGAAGTCCTTTTTGTTAAATTGAATGAAGCATTCATATAATTAAAACTAGTGGTGCAAAACCATTGCACATTTTCTCCTAAACGTCTGTAAGACAATTATAGATTGAGAAATAAAACATATGATGAAAGATATTTTCTTCATCATCCCGATTATTTCTATCAAATATTTTTCAACTAAGTGCTGTAATCTTCACTAGCGATCAGTGTTCATATTCCCAGAAGAACCATAATTGAAAATAAATTACCACCCAGAGTCACATTTGTAATAACACCGCTTTCTTCTTCCTTTTACAAAAGCGAGTTAATAGAATTGCATTTCTTTAAAACAAAATTTGCGGTCCAAAACCGGAGGTGTCATTCAAAATTGGAGTCATAGACATACATTAAAACCATGAACATTCTAGAAACAACTTTTTCGGGATCGGGGACAACCGAAGGGCGGACCAATAGCAATTCGGTATAGTGATGACATGATGGTGGTCGTATGAACTTTGGATTGTGATGTATGTTGTGAGGACATTTCCACACCTCAGTTGCTCGCGCATGCTGTAGTCTTCGTGGCGCATTATTCCTTTTTTTATAGTGGCGAATTCCCCGAGAGGTATATTTCCACTGTATGCATTTTTGGTTTTGGTTTGTTTTTTGTTTTTGAATTAGAATTGCGTCGGAGCCATAAGAGCTACGTATGCTTATTTATCCTCTGTTTGTTTCATCATTGGTTGACGAAGTATATTTTTACAATATGCTATTGTGTTTCTTCCAGGACCATAGAAGAATGTATAATCAACCTCTGTAGAGATATGTTATTTGTATTGGAAATGCATTTTTTCCAGTTTCATTGTCAATTTGAGGTTGTGTTAGGTAAAGTATAGGAAAATTGTTTGGAGGAATTGTTGGATGTGTGGAAATGTATCCAATGTCTGGATTTTTACCTGTAAATCTTGAAGATGATGTTTCATATGTGCGTCTGTATGTTATGGATGGATTGTCGTTTTCTTGTGCGCCTACAGTATGTTGCATATGTGGTAATAAATACCAAGATGCTTGACCACGTTTTATTTGAGGTGCTCTAGAAAGAAGGGTATTATCCATTGAAGTGATGGGTATAGTCCATGTTTTTTAATGTTTACTCGATATTTCTTCAGTTGTTATAGTATCGAGATTTTTTTCGTGCTCTAGAACACTTTCTGTTTCTGTGAATATTCTTTTGTTCGTGCCCAATATTTTGTAGATGCGGGAATTTTTAATAGTTGGTCGTCTTTATTAATCCATTTTAGTATTAGATTTTGAGATTGTTCAAAGTCGATAGTCCTGAAATTTGTGTCTCCGGATTGTAATAGTCTTTCACGTGTTGTAGCTTCGTTTGTTATGGTGATGCGAAAGTTAGATAATGATGTTGAAATAGAATGTCCAGATAGATTGATGAATGTGTCGATACTTGGATTAACGTTTGTACTGTCTTTGGTATTGAGCCAAAAATCGAATGTCTGGTATGGTAGTATATAAGATTTGTCATTTGTTTTTAATGTAAAGGTATATTTTTTTACAACCGTTCCGTGGGTAATTGCTGTATATTTTGGAGTAGGATTGTATGATGTTTGTGGATGGAGATATTTACCATATCCGTCTTGTAGTCCACCATCGCCAATAGACGATGTTAGTGAATCGTCTGTTCCTTCCGTTCTTTTTCTTTTCGCTCCTGTTTCTGTGGGCATTCTGTAACATAAAGTTACGAGAAGGGCAGCAATTCTTATTCTATTAACATGATACTTTTCTGAAAATTTTATGAAGATCATTACGAATGGTGTTTAAGTTATTGAGATCTTCTACAGGTGTCGGTATAGGTTTGTTATGAATATCTGGAGAATCTTGTTTATGTTCTTGAGACTGTATTGTACTTAATTTTACACATATGCAAGGGAGATGGTATAATATATGATAAGACATGTCAGTGAAATGGATAGAACCAGGAGGAGAAGTTAAAGGTGTTTGTTTTTTGGAGTTTTTGAATTGAGGTATTGAGGGATATAATGTTTGAATTTGTAAGTGAATATTCTTTCAAAAAGCGGTTCAGCTTCATTGTTAGTCAACCAATAGTTCAATGGGGTATTTGTTGTAATAACTATAATTTGTCGTAGCACTTTTTCTTTGTCCGAGTGTTTTTGGTTTACGTCGATACGTTTACCTTCTAAGAATAATTTCCAGTCACCAACGTTATCGGGCGTTATCCACGGTTCGTTAAATAGTACAGCTAAACTGACTGGTAATTGGTCCAGATGAAATGCAGAACGGTCCTTAGATTTGGTAATTGTTGTTGGTTGAATGGGTTCTAGTAAATTTTCCATTATCAAAGATTTTCCCATATTAGTATCTCCCATTAATACGAATCCATTTCTTTCTTCGAAGTAACGGGATTGAATGAGTATAAAATGTGCATAAAATTCTGATGGATCTATTTCATTTTTAACAAACAGTTTTTCAATCCAACGAAAATGTTCAAGATTGAAGTACGGTTCTTGTTTTAAATGATCATTTAAGAATTAAAAGTAATGTTTGTTTCGTAATACTTCTTTGTTTTCTGCATTTGTCATCTGACAAAGCATATTGATGTAAGATTTAATAGATGTGCCGTGTTCTTTTAGAAGACGTGTTTTTATATCATGCGGAACCAAACAAAGATATTCCAAATAAGATTGGAAAGTATATTGGTTTTTTATTTCTTCTAAAACATCAATTAAATTATGTCTATTTTCTGAAATCAAATTATTATTTAAATTTCTCAATATTTTATTATCTTCAGCATAATTTTGACACAATGTTTCAACTGTACTTTCCGTTTCTGTAGTTGATTTGAATATATTTCCAATGTGTTCTAGGAGGTCTCCCAACCCAGCTCCAAAGACGCGGAATGAGCGTATACTGTAACGGACGATATATAACAAGAACTTTGTGAGGAATTTGATGAGTTGTATTGTAAGATTAGCTTCTGTGTAGAGTTGATGAGACCACTTAAGTGTTTGAGCGAGTCGTTTAAGAAATCTTGACGAATTGCCGGTTGATGACTTATAGATGAAGTGTATCAGGTCTCCGTGGTCTGCGTATGCAAAGCTAGTGGGTCGTTTGTATTTACTGGAACTGAGGGTTACCTTGTGTTGTTTAATGCATTCGGCGAAGTCGTTGGATTTGCGGGTGACGAAGGTGTAATAATATGAAGTTGTCTGGTTCTGCGTCGTTGTCCGTGGCGAATTTGTCTGTTGCCTGGCAAAATGTAGACGTCTTTTCGCTGTACGCGTCTGTCTCTCCGTGGAAGATTCTACTGGCCGAGGAAGCATTTGGGGTGAAGGTTAACACGTCTGGTGTTGGTGGAGTGCGAAGTGGAGGAGTGTTGTCGATTCCAAAGTCCATGATGGATTTTCCGGGGATGGCAGGTGATATTGTATTAATTCTGTTGCTCGGTTCATTAGAGATTGTAATAGAATGTCTACGTTTCCCTGTATACTGTACACTTTCGTCGCACTTGAATTTGTCATTTCCTGGTGATAGACGTAAAGGGGATGTAAGATTGATGGAAAGGTCGCAGTTAGATCTTCGATTATTGTCGACCTGAATGCTCGAGACGAAATGTTTGTTAGTGTTAAGAATAACATCTGAGGAAATTTCTTCACCTTTATCAGTTGCACTTTCCGTACATAAGCGTTTAGGGGATCCGGAAATATCTTGGCTATTTCGTCGACTACCTGTAGAATTTGAGTTATTACTAAGAGATTGTATTCGTTTGGAAAAGTATTGTCCAAGCACTGGAATTGAATCGTGTATCGGCGAGGTAAAAGGCGAAATGATTTGTTCGTCGTCGCGCTCGTGATATGAGGGTATGTATTCGGATCGGTTGACTGATTTTCCCAAATCCATGGTTCCATTGTCCAGATTATTGTTAATAGAATAAGAATTCCTGGTATTTGTTACCTGAATGAGTTCATCCAGAAGTTCAGAGTAGGCGTGGCAGGAATCTTGATTCTCGTGTTCCGGCGTAGATGCACAATGTAGACAGAGGCAGAATACACGACCGTGCACGCACAGATCGCAAAGCATACTGCTGTCTTCTGTGTGAAAATCCCCCCTTTATATATGCAAGCTATTGCATTGATATGCCATATATGGCATGTGTTTCATCATGTATTTGCTGAGAAAGTGATTTTGTAATTCATGACCTTGTTGGCAGATTGTGATATAGAAATTCATGACCTCGCTTGCTAGAATTTTTTGTATGGATGCACACTTTATGTGTGTGGTTGACCTTGGTTCAGTAGTTCGATCGACCAACATCCAACACATCCCATTGATTGTCTTTATAATAGTATTAGATATAATATGTGGACCTAACTCGACTGAGCACCTCTACAAACACCCCCTAATCATCGCCACTGGTAATGGCCAATAATGCTTCCAAAACATAATTGTTGTTCCTTGTAAACATAATTTCAATTCGCTGATAATGAACTTAATTAAAAGAAATTTTGTAAAATACATATCTAATTATTGAATATGAATTTAAAAAGTTGATTTACATATTTTTTGCAAAAATGTTTAATTCAAGAGAGAAAATTGTACAAAAGTTTATATTTACATGATATGAAAAGCAGTATGGTGTAACTGTTTGACAATGCTTTTGAACACATAGTAATTATAAGAGCACAAAACTTGGGCTTCTAAATGTTTGGAACTAAATTTATTGGTCGTGCCGTAAGTATAATTGCACCCCAGCACCGAGAAATTTTTAGACATGTTTCGCGTGTACTAATGAAAACTATGCAAAAAATGCGTGAGGGAAGTACCCCGCTGTCTTTCGATATTTTCCAACCTTTTATTCCCTTAGTTCCAACCGATATTTCCCTACTTCACCCCGATAAAACAAATAAGTATTTGAAATATATTATTAGGGACCCTAAACCTGGGAACGATAGATGTAGAAACAGCAAGGAGAAGTCTGAAATTATCTATCATGTTGTGTTTGTATGTAGTGTTTCTGTCATTCAGACAACTTACGCCGTCACAACCAAGTGGTTGCCATTATTAACCACAGCTTAGTTCTTAATTTCGAACTTAATAGAGAGTCTCCATATTATAAATATTCTCTTTCTCCGGTATTGGACACAGATAGGTTCACTTTGTATTGACAGATCCGTTCATCATATAAGATAAAGGTTGTTGAGTATTTAGGTCAAAATCATTAACCATATTCATACTGCCAACTTTTCGGACATTTATTTGTCCTTCTTCAGGGCTGAACACAACAGGTTTACAATGATACCACAGCAAATCAACAGTTGATAACGGACACAAACCATTAGCCAGTTACAATTAATAATACATTTTCATACATTCTACATTTACAATTAGTAATACATTTACATAAACGCAACACCCATGACCCAACTGTATATAACCGCTACGCAATAACAACTTTAAATCTTTATACATTACTCATGCCACCTATTGCGTCTCCCATCTCAAAACCTCATCATCCTCGTATTACAACATAACTCAAAATGGATTGTTCTTAGACAATTTGCTTGCTCAGATTGAACGTTGCTTAGTATTAAATGCAACATTGCTTATGCAAATGGAACTTCTTCTTGTTTCTACAAGTGTGTTTTAAATTATTATAAATCAACAGACATGGGTTTTAATTGATTTAGTTGTGTAGCTTTGACAAATTTTAGAGTTGTAAAGTATATTATTGGGAATAGTTCAGGAGTAGCAAAACTTAAAACTGGGTCTGGTAACTGTTGATACTCTCCTCAGCCGATTAGCTGAGTTTCTTCAATAAAGAAGCTGGTAATAGTTGGGCAAGCGTGTAGAAAAATCAAGCAAATAACAATAATGTGTTGCTTTCGAAACAAAACACACGGGGTCTCCTTCACTACTACTGAACTTCTGTGAAATTATGATCAGATCAATTTAAAAGAAAATACTGTATAATTTGAATTAATATACTGTATAGTATTTTCTGAGCAAAATGAAATCAATTTAAAGAGCTTTGTTTCCTTAAATACTGTTCAAGACGTCTAAACAATGTATGACTCGCAATTCAGTTGACGCTTTTCCTTCACGGTGTTGTGAAGCGCACGTATGCACTTTCTGTCGAGGACAGGTTACACGTCGCAGGCAGTACGAGTTGTGTAGGACAGTGTGACGCGGGTATCAGAAAGTATAAATATCTCACGAGGGGGAGACTCGTTCTCACTCAGCTCTCAATTACTCAATTACTCTCACCACGGCTCACGACGGCCACTACGTGTCACTAGCGCGCTCACTTTGGCTCATTTTTCGGCCCATCAATCTCGCGACCAGCTCACATTTCGATACGTGCACGTCGGTTCGAAAGCCGACGAGGGCACGTCCGAGGGTGCGACCACGCCACCTGTTCCGATGGAATCCTCTGCTGCCTGCGGACTCGTCCTAGAGTACTAGTGAGTATTAAACAGCTTACACCTACATGGCGTTTATCTGTCAGAACTGACCAACCTTTCATTCCCTTATCCCCTACCTCACCCTTTCCCTTTTCCTTCCCCTCCAACCATCCTCATGCCACCTTCTGTCAGCCTAGAAGCCGCTCGCTAGAGCTGACCAAGCAAGGAATCTGAGACAACGGCCTGAAATTCCTATACCTGACAGACACCTGACGCTATAAAGTGAATAATACTAATAATCACAGACTATATACTGTATGCAGACTATATACGCTAATATTACACTAAACTCACCCTTCGCACAAAAGCTCTTTCAAATTCCGACTACAGATGAATTGTGATCAACCATTCATGATCGATTTTCTTCTCACAAAGGACGTTATTGGCTCCATAAAAAATGGATAATAAAACTTGAATTTCATTCGATCAGTAAGCAACCTATCAATGTTAGGTTGTATACGTAGGTAACTACGTAGGGTATATACATCTCAAGAGAAAGAAGGGAATGATTCCCATTTAAGATTGACGACGTTAATTACCGCTTTGAAATAAGCAACGGAATAAATATCTATGATAGGGGAGAAAATATATTTCCTAACAGCAAGACAAGAATACACTAAGCGCTGAAAAAAGTTAATGTACTTTTAATACGAGCGAAGAACGATCTACTATATATTTATTTAATTATGGTAGGATTCTCGATGCAATTGCATTTGCATATGTTCCCACGGTCGTATTTCATATCAAAATACCTGGTGTTCGAGTTTTGCTGGCATGTGAATGATGCAGTGTTTAAAATATACCGATTTACGCATATTTATATTGTTATTAAGTTTTAACTGTTGCTTTTCAAGTGATTTTAAGAGAAATCATCTCCTGTGTTTGATGTTTTTAAATTATTTTATATTTTTAAAAGTGTTTTTACAGATTTCATTGAAGTCAGTAGATGAATATGACGAAGTCCACTTAACTGTTGTGTACCTCAAATATGGTTTTATAATGTTTGTTTTTGAAAAAGTTCAATAAACATTTTTGTTACTTCTGGTAAAGCGTCAACGGATGAAGTATAATTAAAATTATAACTTTTGATGTAATTACTCCGTTTAATTTATTCATCTTGACTCAGCCCTTTCAAAAGAATATCTGTCATCATCAGTCTAAAATACAAAAGATGTAAAATGGAGAAGAACGATATAAAATATAAAATAGAGACCATAAAGAACATTAACATTATAATACGAATAAATAAAAACATTATAGGAAAATACACATCTTAATTTGTTTGGGTGCAAGTAACACGCAGCCTACCATAGTTCTATCCATACTACGCACAAAGCCCGAATTCAGCCATTGGACTCAAAAAATGACCAAAACTAGTTTTAGACGTTCGTATTTTCCCAGAACTAGTTTTGTACGTTTTCAAAGTACTCAATACTAGTTCTGGCAAAAGAGAATCGTCCAAAACTAGTTTTGTCCTCTCAACAATACTGAAACTCCTTATACTCGATGCCAATTCTTTTTTCTTTTTTAGTATTTAGAACTAATTAAATGTTTTAATTCATAAGAGAAAAAGCTTGCGCGCTTTTCAGTGTTTTTATGTTCGGATTAGTAAAAAATTACAAGCGTTTATTTATCTTGCTCCGTTCGATGTTTGAATGAATGTATATATGTATGTGTGTATGTATGTTTGTGTGTATAAATTTTTTGTGTTAAATTACAAACATTTTGACATTCTATTAGTATTATAACTCGTAGAATTTTTATCTTATCTAGGAATTTTTGCTTAAATTTTTGAATCCGCCTCTGCCTTAGGGCCCTTGATCGGAATTGATGGGATGGTCCCTTGCTTGCTTCCGGAGAGTAAATTAGTTTATTGTCCTCGTGATCATACGCAGTTTGTACTGCTTTTTTGACAATAAAATTATTAAAAATTTATTTATTTATGTTTGTATGTGTAAGTGTAGTTTGCATGACAATAGATTATGATATCATTTTTAAAAAATCTACCCTAAGAAAGTGAAATGATGGTATGTATGTAATAATGTTGTCTTTTTGTCTCCAAATTCGTAATTTTATTTTTCAGCCGCGTCTTAGTTTCCAATCGAGCTGTTATTTTACAGATATGCGTTGTTTGTATGACAATAGATGATTATGGAACGATTTTACGTAAATCTTTCTATAAGCGGGTTGAAATGGGGGTGTGTATGTGAGGATCCATAACTCCAGAATGCTTGGAGCGATTTGAACCAAACTTGATACCCAGATGACTGACTATCTGATAACAAGAACCATGGGGATAAGACAACCTTGGTACTTCCGGGGACGGGGTGGGAAGGGGGTAGCATGTAAAAATAATTGAAAAAAATATTTGATTGGAAACTATAGTTTTCGTACCGTAGAGATGGATAAAGACAACCCCAATAAGTTCACCATTGATCCAGACGGGATATAATATGCACCTAGCACTCATAAGAGAGGAAGTGGAAATACGGTGGCAATTTAAAACAATAAAAAAACGACCGATATTGGTGTGGAATAAATCCTTTATTTTGGTACCGCTGAATTGCACTGACACTCTCAATGCAACTTACGCTCATGGTGACCTTCTACGAGGGATATACACCCATAGAGTAGAGGGTGAGAAGGTCAAGAAATCTAACAATTATGGAAAATAGCCGCTATTAGTTTTGAGATTGTAGTTTTAGGGGCCTCTGAAACCACTAGAGATATTTCCGATGACACCAAATTCCACGATCAGCCACTATATACTACTATAATCTTTTGGAAGCGGAATGCAATGTAAAATTTTAAATCGTACCTATTTTTTCAGAAATGTTTAATTTGTATTAGTATTTATGACGCTCGACACCTTTGATTTTTAAATTAATATTTCATATTTTAAAAATATCTAAGTTTATGCATCTTCTAAGCTCTTGCACTTATAATGAGTGACAAAGGAAAGGTATTTTTATAGTATTACTTTTTTCATCTTAAATTTTTATTATTTTAGCATAGTACGTTGTAAATAAAAACTTGTTTTAGAAACATTTATTTTACGTTTATCTTATTGAGAGATTGGATTGAATTGTAGTTTATTTGATGTCTTGAGTCAGAAACTTAACGGCATCACGAGTATCATAATTATTTCAGCAACACCAACAACTACGGATTCGACACAAATATCGATCGTTTCCGATCTTTTTTGCTCGTCACGCTTTTTCCAACCCCAAACATACTGTGTTGCAACTTCATCATAACGACATCGGAAATATAATGTTTCATCTAGAAATATAATGTTTCATTTGTGTTCATTCTGCAATTTTCAATCATATTCATTTTTGTATCATGTCACTCTCTCACTGACTTACGGGTGGAAGGGGTGCCATTTCTCACGGGAGCTGAATTTAGTCTTGCACGATATCAGGATGTCACCATTCAACTCTGCGACGTTGAAAACTGTGATGTCGTATCATTTTCTATAATTTCTCAAAGGGTGGGACGGTGTTATAGGGGTTGTTCGTGATCTCAAACGTCCCCGATAATGTCACTCCTCATCACAGCGGCCTTGAAAAGTACGGTATCATAACTAATATTGGACATTTTCGATAGTTTTGACATACCATGCTATTCTACATCCTCTTATTTAAAGTAATTCGTCTCAGTAACCCCGAATATTATAAACTCGATACGTCCATCAATCATTGTAGATAATTTTCACGTGTTACACCATTCCCACCCTGCAACCCCGGAGACGATGGATTGAACTCTAATACAGGTCATTTCACATTATTTTTACGTCCCTCCCTTCTCACCCTCAGCTCCGAGGGTCCCGTATATCCATGTTATTTCAACAGCTGATCAATTATTCACCACACAACCCTGAAAACGCTTTGTTTGATGCTAAAAGGTCCTTTTCAATTATTATTTCGTTTCATGTCGTTTCTACTTCCTTTAGGGGATAAAGGATTGTGTCATTTCCATGGGGACTGAATTAAGACTTAAATGATATCAGGGGTGACACGTTTCATCTCAGCGACGCCAAAAACTGTGAATTTGTTATTTTCGCTATTTTTTATATGACCTCTCCTTCCCTAGTGTTGATGGGGTGAGCGGGGGATGATCATGAAATGAAGCGAAATAGGGGATATCACTATTCATTTCAGTGACCCCAAAAGTGATGTATTCAACACCAATATCCGTCATTTCCAATTTTTAAATTTTAACCTCTTGCCACCCCATCGTCAGAGACCGCTAGGAGTGTCTTTTTTACCTCTGAAGCTGAATTTTGACTTACACTATGTCAGAATATCATTATTAAGCTCTGTAATGTCAAAAATTGAGAATTGGACACATCTATATCATTTTATATAAGTTTAAAATAGCATAATCTCCGCAGGGACGTATAAGGGTTGATCGTGGACGTGTCATCGGGAATGTTAGTACAAATTTCAGCGACCCCGATAACTATGGCCCAAACACTAACAGCGGTCATTTCCGATTAATTTTATATATTATTCCTCTCACCCCCTAGACGAAGGGTGTACATTCGTTCATAGGGGGTGATCGTAGATTTAAGCGGCACGAGAAATGTTACTCTTCACTTCAGCACCCTAAAAAATATAGCCATTACCAATATCGGTAGTTTCCGATTATTTTTAAATATAAATCCCTTCCAACCCCTCCCTAGTGTGCAAGTAATGTGCTACCAGCACAACGTTTCTTGCCAGATAGCGAGAGTCATCGCTTTACTAAGTTTCGTTGAAATTGCTTCAGGCAGTCGAGAGATATAGTGCACCGAACATATATCCAATGTTATATATGTAAGCAGACAAAAATTGTGAAAGAAATTAATTTATAGACTAATATTTTTGTTTTATTAATATTCCGCCTTGGTTCATAAAACGGTTAATTTTAAAATAGTGGACATATATCATAGAAATATAAATTTTCCATCAAACTGAGTATTACAAGAACCATACAGTGGAAATGGGACAGTTTTATAAATGTCTCATGCATGGAAATAACACGTTAACCGCAGTAAATACTCTAGAAATTATATCCGCTTCATCATTGTGACAAAACTTCATTATCACGAAACTTCATTATTGTGGACATGTGTAAGACGTTCTGGCAAAAACGCATCTGCCAAAACTAGTTTTGGTTTTTCTTTCCGTCCGATGGCCGAATTCGGGTTTTGTGGTAACATCCATACTCTCCATTTTTTCCTAAATCGCAGGAAAATAAAAAGAGACGAGGTAGACGAAATGGTCTCAACATCGAACATAGGCACTTCTGAAGACATCATAATTTATTTATTTGATTTTGGTATAATTTATTTGATTTATTCAATATTGCCTAACTAACTTACATACATTGTCACTATAAGGCTCTGTGCTGTCTTTTTACACGTTCACCTAACTATTTTCGTGTTATTTGTGCTATTACCCCTATTCTTGTAACATAATCTTTGTATATATCTCGTATTTACCCGATTTTCTTATTAGTTATATTTTTCCTACTATATTCAATTCCTCTCCCTTCTTTACTTAAAAAAATAAATTGGCCTCTTTTGTCCATACAAGTCGCAGATAACATTTTCACTATTCTCATCGCCTTTGCCGCACAAACACTCAGCTGATTCAATAATGTTTCTCTTCTGTATTTATTAAAATTTTCATGGTCTGTCATAAATTCAATGATAATCTTATTCAATTTAAACCAGTTTCTATAATATCACGTAAGTTTACCTACAGTACGAAAGCATGGTTTATTCTTCCGTTTTTACTTCTGTCCCATCTCTTCTAGCACCCGTCTACAAGAAGTTTTGTCAATTTTGCTTTTGATCCTTTTTCTCTACTATCCAGTACTTCTCTGTTTATTCCTATTTATCCTTTTCATGTCAATAGCAACTTATTGTATATTCTGAAAGTACAACCTGACAAATAGCTCACAATGTAATGAATCTAATTCATCAGTGGAAAGTATTCTGTAGAAACTATCCCATCTTTAATAGACATAACCTGTGTACTCTTCTTATATTAGCTGCAGCTCGATATGCTGAGAAACCAACAACATAATGAAATAAGTTACACTTCTGAAGGCTATAGCTTGGCAACCGAAACGTTTCAAATCAGCGACCGGTTTCAACTGGACTGCCAAAAATCACTTGTGAATAATTTTCCGCCAAGAACGAACATTAACAAACTCATAGTGTTTTGCAGCGTAAGTGTTGTAACATATGATACAAGATAATGAATTTATAACAAACAATAATATTATAACAAAATAAATATATGAAATAATTAAATCATAAATAATTTAAAAAGTAACTACAATGAAAATTAATATTCCATATTGAAATTCCATATTAATTAGACATAAAAGTAATATACTTGAAGTGTAATTACTAGTGAATCTTTATCTGTATTTTCGATATTATTTTGAAATTTCAAAACTATATTCGACGTGTGGAGTTCGGAAATAAATATATAAAAATATTTTGATACGCTGAAATAAATGTATAAAAATATTTTGAGTTAGTATTTAATGTCATGGGCAAGAATCGCAGCGGCGTCCCTACATTGACTTGAGACACAAATGTATATCACTGTACTTCATCCCGAAACCTAAACCTGAGGTTTCGTGGATTCCCATCATGTGGGAAATGTAAAAGTACCTCAAAAACCTTTCGTAACGTTCTCTCCGCCTTTGTTGTTTTATTTATTGATAATCCTTACATCGGGTCATTGCGCAGGAAGGTCAAGTTTCGAGAAATACCGCGAATTTTGGACAAGGCGTTCGTCGTTGATATCGACTGGCGCGTAGGCGCTTGCGTATAGCGGCAGCGACGGCGACGGCAGCGGTAGCACTGGCGTTCGGTCTCCCGCTCGTGCAGTGGCGCGCGGGGCGTCGCGGCGACCGCACGCACTCACGCGACGACGACGGCTGTGCTGGTAGCGCAACGGCGACGTCAGGAAGAGTGGCGACCATGTGCATCCAGCTGACGGCAACCCGCCAAACACTCTGCTGAAGAACAAGGGCTCGAGATGGCGTTGCGAGTGCGCGTGGTGGCCGTGAGCGGCGCTCGCGAGCGCGGCGACAAGCTGCTGAGGGTCTCCTTTCGCGGTGAGTGGTCGTCACAAGGGTAAGGAGGGCCTCCCTAAGTAGGAGCTTGCTGGTCGTCGTCGAATGTTGATGAGAACGAAGCCCAAGGAATAATCTGGGTGGCGAAGGAAAGAGGTTTAGCCATAGAACTCTTGCCCTCAGAGAAATTTTTTAGCGAAAAGAATCCAGTAATTTTTGTATCTAAAAATTTTTGTATCTCGCAAAACGTTTTTTCGGCGGATCATTCCAAATACTTAACTCTTGAATTCGATATGGCTAAAATATTATTTTCTATTCTTCTGCAAAATTTAAATTGTTTATATTTGGTTAGTTATTTTACTATGTGAAAACACAATGAAAATATATCGATCGTCCACTACCAATATATACGACTAAATAAACTAGACACTATTTAAATAAATAAGATAAATAAATAATGACTTACGGTCTTTTTTTGGACGATCAATATACTTTCATTGGAGTTTTCTGGAACACCGCGTTTCGATCCGTGATTCGAGTCGTCGTTCCGTAAAACGTCGTAAAGCACAATAAAAATATATTGATCGTACAAAAAAGACGTGAGTCATAATTTATTTATTCCTCTTTGAAGTTAGCTTTTTAATGTGTTACGACTTCTTAGATAATATGTGAATAAATATTTCCTGCGTTTTATTAAAAACCAGTTCTTTATTCACTTTTTCGATTTACGAGTAAATAACATAAAATAATTACCTCACAAATACTTAAACTTGAACTGGTGAAGTATTTATTCAAGGTTCTGTCGGAGTGTTCAAGCGAAAACTTATCGTGAGAGGCCCTGAACAACTTTGTTGAGAGCGTTGTAAAGGTCTCGGTTAGTCGAAGGACAGTGAGCATTCTTTTGTTTGCAAGTCTACTCAAATGCTAATAACTAGTGGAATCTACCGGGAAATTTTAATTGACTATTCTAAATATTTTTACTGTCATTGACTCATGCAAAAAGATGAAAACATAATAAAATTATGTTACCTTGAAATCAGAGTGAAATTAATCACATTGTGAACATTCTAAAAAACGTATTAAGATAATTTTACAAACTATGATCGTCAGAATATTATGCAAAGGTGTATACTGAATTATATATGAGGAATTTTGATTTTTGAAGGTCGTTAGGAATGCAGTTTCATAGTTATTCAAAAAATTTAAATTATACTTATATTAATACAAATTAAAATACAATATTTTTGTAGTGATACAAACCTTGACTTCTTGATCTAACCCATCAAATTTCTATGTATTGTAATTTTAAAAAATTCTCTATTGGAAGTTATTAACATTTCGTTTCACGTATTCTCAGATGTATTTTTTGTATTTAAAATAAAGACCATACTCTCCATCATATTTCAGTGTCATATATCACAACCACTAAGATTAAATTATGGTTGGTTAAACCTTGATTAAACTATAGAAATAAACGAATTTAATAATAATTAAATTGTTATTATCAGGAGATAATGAATGTTGGGAATTTATATCTCTTCAATTTTAGGCGTCATGTATTTCCCATTTACTTATAGATAGTTAATCGATTGTAAACATTGTATGAAAACTTTGTATGAAAACTTCTAACCTCTTTTTAGCCATCTAACATTTATTTAATCCTATTACAAGTCTGAGGAAGTTAATAACGTCAGGATAATGTCTCTTTATTACCGACATCAAGTTCTCCGCAAATTTCCATTAAGGCCTAACTCGAGTAGCAAGTAGCAAGGTACTTTGTGCTTTTTTGGAGATTTTCTAACTGCAAAATAAAGTTTCGATCATCGACAAATTAATCGGTTTCTAGAAGACAGTATTTAATATTTAATAGAAAGTAAATTAAAATGTCACTTGGTTATAAACTATTAATTTTTTCTCACTTTTCTATTCAAAATTATTTTTATACGAATTGCTTAGTACTTTGTCGTTATATAGGTAATCTTATTAGCAAGGAATTTACTTATATATGAAGAAAATAAGTGACATATTATGGAAAATATGTATGCTACGTTTCCTTTCAAAAAGTTGTGAACCAGGAATAATATGTATTTTTACCTTGTTACTCATATACATTGTTTTATCAAAGTGCATGATTACAATGTGATAAAGTTATTGTTATTCAGTTTATAATATACAATATTTGTATTTTTCTCTCTTATTAAAACTGAAAATAACGCAAAAGAGAATGCCAGTTTAAAAGTACGAGCTTGTTTTCTTTGCATGGTCCATATTTCGTAAACAAATCACTATAATTGGTAAACAAGCAAAGAAAGAAATAACCAACATTTCTTCGTTTCACACAATTTTTATATGACTAAACCTGAAACACACTTTTGTCCTCTTGAATCTATGTACGTTAACTCGTTTCAAGTATTTTCCTTCGGTTTTCTCTACTGATGTAGAATTTTTCATTTTGCATGTAATATTTTGTGTGAATATAGCTCCGAACACATGCAACCTCCACTTCGTGAATCATGTAAATGCTCGATTCTCTAAAAAAGGTTCCGTGTGCATTCCACACATAAGTGTATATTACCCCAAAGGAAAATCATCGACAAGCTGCTGTTGTGTTCTTGTGACAACTGATCGATCCCTTGTATCCTACTATGTTATGATGTTTCGTAATACGAGGTGAATGTCGTGTTACTTAGTAGTCTCAACATGAGTCATTTTTGACGATGCCATTAACTTTGACCCTGAGAGTTTCTCTTCCAGTGAAATTATTACTAATAATAACATAATTTAATTGTATTTCTACCATATTCCTTATAAACCATAAACTTTATTATTGACGTAAACATTTTGGAATACCTTATTTTTCTGTATAATTCAATATATTACATTTAAACTGTTGTATATTTTAAATGTTGTATTCTTAAATAATGTGAGAAACTTGGCTATATTATTTCAGAAATAAATTGAAACGTAATTAATGGGAGAAAAACAAAAATTAAATAGGGTGAATCAGGTAGGTGAACTTAAATTATATAGTTTTTTTGTCAACAGACAAGAATGCAAAATGGATGACAATGCACGTCATATCAAAATATTCTGCTAGTAGGAAATATTTTGAAAATTATTTCAACTTATCACGTACTTTGAATATTTCGTATCTGAAGTTTGATCTCTCATGATATAATATCTCTCATGAACATACCCTCAATTTATCGTGACTTACCCTATTCGTACGAAAACACGGTATTACGTGAGATTGGTGTTTAATATCCGTATCATACAAGCCAATCACATTTGTATGACAATGTTTAATTCCTATTACTTTCAACCAGCTAATTTGCATTAGAAATTTTACTAGTAACTTTTTATTGAGATACATTTTTTCCTTTTTCAACTATTAGAAAATTTAGTACGTGCAGGTTTAAAGTTATATAATGCCTTTAAATTTTCATCATCATGAACTATATTATTTTTAAACTTCAGCGAAGAAGGAATGACTACTAAAGAATAAATCATTTTATCTGTAAGAGTTCGTTTATAGAGTACATATTTGTAATCGTTTTAAAGTAATCATAATATTCGTTGCCATTCTGTGAAGAAAATGTGGCTTATCAAAACTATTATTTTCAATGAATCGTTTGATAAAAACATTACAATTTACATAAAGAGAACTTGTTTTACTGGACACTTGTGCGAGAAGAGAAATAGACGTTAGCCAGATACATTCATTCCGCCACGGGCAGTGTGTTGATAAAGCGTTTGCTTTTCACCGCGCGCATGCTCAGGGCGCCGTTCATTCAGTGACTGCAACGGCAGTAACGTTGAAATTGGTGCTGGTCATTATAGCGACGGACGGTTTGGCATAAGAGGGTTCGAGCAGATGGCGGTAATGACGGCATTGTATTATGGTCAGGTCCTAAACTCAATTCTGTGGAAGTGAGTAGTGGTTAGAGGATGAGTATTATTGGTAGATGTGGTTGCCGAAGAATGTACTCACCATGACATCTTGTTTTAATAATTGAGATGAGGACCTTTGTTAAAATGAATAACCCATCCGAATGATTTTGTAAAAAAAATTCAGTCCTGTAAGGTTATGTAGAATCATAAAGAAAGAGCAATGCGTGTGTATCAGTTAACATTTCCCGATGCCGCTGAAATAGAGTAAGGGAAAGCGATTGCTCAATAAAATTTCGCTAATTAGCTACAAATGCTCGTCATTATGTATTTCTTTGTCAAGAGTGTATTGATTGCTAAATTACACCCCCCAGGTAGTGCTGCAAGCTACAATAATATCGATGGTTTATGTAATTCATATTTATTGATATAATGATGTGCCAGGTAAAACAGTGATACTAAGATTAACGTTTTTTATGATTTATTAAAAACCACATATTCATAGTATTTAATTAATACATCATTGCCATTCGAGTAGAATTATGTACAATGTCATTATATATTTCATTTATAAACGTTATTAGACAAATTGCTAGGATCTCATGATACTCGTACAACTGTCTCATTTTTTACATTTATAATAATCTTCATTTATCATGTTTGCTTCGAAGACAAAATGATTTTTACACGCGATAAAACTCAAATAAATTTGTACGCTCTTAATATTTTTCATTCTTAAGCTGTGGGTGTGAATTCTTTGCATTGGTGTGTGAGTTCAGCTAGTACATATATTATTCATGCACTTGCGTAAACAATCATTTTTCACCTCGCGTTACGTTTTGAGGACGCAATGAACTCCCCTATCCAAGAGGGTTAATAATGACAGAAGCGACCGAAGCGGAAGAAGTGCCTAGGGCAGGTGTGTAGTAGAGGCGCGGCTTACGCGGAGCAGTAAGCAACGCTCGCGCGAACACCGCCGGGTGGTGACCTCAGCAATCAACGGGAGGAGTCTGGGTCAGTGGGCTGTCAGGCGCGCAGCCCACGATGCTGCTACTGCCACCGCTACGCCTCTGCCCATCCTACCCCAACTGAAATCTGCAAAAATAAGGGGTAAAATCTAAAATCAAAATGCTAAGTTATATTTTATTGCTGGAATTCATTTCATATATTTTGCTTCATTTGGATGCAAAAAGGGCCCGAAAGAAACTTTATCCTCCCCACCCCTGGGGAACCCCCCCCCGGGTGTAAAAGGTTCAATAACGTTTTCTTGAGATTTTTGGTTTTTCTGTTGATTTAAATAAAATGTATGCATAAGAAACGCATTATGGAAAATTTTGACCAAATTAATATTTTTGGAAAAAAATTGTGCGAATTTTTGCCACTGGCGGGCGAAGAAAATACATATAATAGTATCGTACGAGAATCATATGCGTTTTAAATACAGTATTTTACGCTCTTATTCACTCATACAAACACATATATTCACACACACTTATTATATATATTACACTTATTATATTCTATACTCGCAAATAATCCTACTTATAATTATATACCGGCCTAAGAACGGATATAAAATATTTATAGTTCTATTTCTTTCTAAATTGAAAACATCACGTATAACCCTTACAGATCTGAGGCCGCGGAAAAATATATTTTTAATTTTTTTTAGAGTGTTGGCTAATTATTTATCTAGATAGAACAAAAATATATATTTTTTTAATTGCTACCTAGGGAGGTGGGGGGAGTAGTGTCACAATTGTGACACTTAAGTCTGTATGCTTCCCACAAAAGTGTTACGATTGGTTATATTTAATAAGTAAATTATTGGTACAATTACAATTCGTACATTATTTCATCAGGAGTAGTATAGAGGGGATGTATTGATTTTCAATTTTGTTGAAAATACGAATCTGATAAATACGAATCAAAATGCATCAAACAAATTCTCAGAGGTGAAGTATTTTTTAAAATTTGAGCAGGACTTAAAATCGAAAGCTCTGTGTTTTTGTAGTTTTTAACTGTATCCGGATGGAAGGAAATCGTATTTTATTCCAAAAATGAGGTTTTGATTACTTGCAGAAGCTTTTGTTGTCAATGTGAAGTCATTTTCATCATCGTTATCACAGGTAATTTCATCGGCAGGTGGGTCACTGTCGATCATTCCAGATCAAAATCGTCGTCGTCGTTCAGTAAATATTCTAAATCTAAGTTTTCTACTTGTTTCAGAATATCTTATTTATTTATAATTAAGTAGCAAAATACACAAACTATTAGCGAACATGTATTCGAACTTCGGGATCTGTTCAGTCCCAACTGTCACAATTGTGACAGTACAAACAAATCAGAATTTCAAAGCATGTATGATGCATTATAGTTGGTGAAGACGTAGACTTATTAGTTTTACTTGTAGGTCTTGGTTAATCCTACGAAAAGGCATATTTCTTTAAGCCAGGTAAAAATACCAAAAGAAATGTCTATTATACTTCTACTTGCATAAACTCAGAAATACCAAAAAAGCACATGCTATTTGTTCATGCATTCACGGGATGTGACCCTACCTCTGCAATTTAATATAAAGGAAAGTTAGATGGCTGCAAACTGTTAGAAAAACTTGAAATTCTTCGAAATGTTGCAGACACAATTGCACTTGCAAATAAGGATAAAAATGAAATTATTAAGCAAGGAGAAATATTTTTAATTACTTATATGGAAACAAAGATCCAAAAATCACTGTAAATGATTTACGATATGAGAACTTGTGGTAAGAGTGATACATTTGATATCACTAAATTACCTCCTATTGAAGGAGGAGCGAAACTTCACTCCTTAAGACTATACCTACAAATTCAAACTTGGAATGATAGGCATTTGAATCCTGAGGATTGGGGTTAGGTTCGAAATGAAAATGGATTATTACCTTTGACAATAGAAAGGATAATCATCCTGTACCTAACGAGGTTTTAAATATGGTATCTTGCAAGTGTACCAAAGACTGTGGAGCTAAGTGAGGCTGCAGAAAAACCGGACTTAAATGTTCTTTAATGTGCTATCATTGCAATGGTAGAGGTTGTGAAAATTCCGTTCATGCATAAGAAATTGGAAAACCTGATTAGTTGGAACATGTAATTGAAGAAAGTACTTTCACAAATAATTTTGAGTAGTCTAACAATTTAGAAAATAATTCAGAAAACAGTGTTGTTCATCCGTTGAAAGTAGCCAGGTTGATAGTGACGGTAATATTTAATATTTGCAATTCATCATATATTTTCATATTAGAAAATGTAATAAAAGTTATTAAAATTTACTTAATAGTTTGACTTATTTGAATACCCTAAATTCAATTTTTATATACATTTACATACATGAATTTTGGATATTTGATAACATGTTGAATATACGATTTTAATTATAATATATAATATAATATTTAATTACAAAACATTAATATAAAGGAATTAATGCAAATATAAAGAAATCAATCTATAAAAATCTAAGTGCAGATTCGCTCACGTGAATTGAACGTTTTCTAAGAGTACGTGAGTGAGTGAGTGTATATGTATATGTACGTGTATGTGTATGAGTGCATAAGAATGTAAAATTCTATATTTAAAACTCATATAATTCTCTAAATATGCTATTATAAGTACTTTCTTCGTCCTCTAGCGGCGAAAATTCACAAAAAAAATTTTCAAAAGAACTTCATTTGGTCAAAATTTTCCATAATTCATTTTTTATCCATTAATTTTACTTTAAAATTAACAGAAAACCCAAAAAT
>NNCF01126434.1:2095796-2193286 GCA_002313205.1 Laupala kohalensis
TATATATATCTGAGTGTATGTGTGGCGTCATCGCCAAAGGATCCGCCTGGCCGGGGGCGGCTCACGAAACATCAGCGAGGCACAAGGGCGGCGATGGCGGAGGGCATTTTCCCTCCAGTCAGTTCTCGCCTTGTCGCTCGTCTGCACACACACACCTTTGTACCACGCTTAGCGAAATAGTAATAAACGAGATGATTATCATGTGGTAGAGTGTGATTTACATCCCACTCCCACTTATAACGAGGCTTTCGTAAACTCATTTTAACACTAATAGTAGTTTAGCGGAAAAATATCATCTTCCACGTGAAAAACACGGAAGTTTTGAGTTGAACTTGGTTGGGTGTTGTAGCGTATTTTCAAAGTTAACTCTTACAATATTGTACAGTACTCTACAAAACTTTCGTAAATGTATTTTTTAATGAACATCGCAATATTAAAGATAAACAAAATTTAAGAGGATTCGTTATTAGACAAGTTGGTGGGGATGGAATTGTTGGAAGCGTTGTTTTCTTGTTATTTATTTTCACATTACAGAAAATTTAGGAAAAAAAGGTAGTGAAATGTGTGTTGAATATTTAGATACATTAGTCTTGATTTTGAATGGTATTAGAAGTAAATAATCTATGTAATTTATAGGAAGCCTATTATGACTTTTTCCACCAACTTTGAAGACACTTTGTCTAGTTTTTAATGGGTAGATTTCAAGGATTTTATATCATTAGTTCTAAAACTCATTTAAATGTAAATATATTGCTGTCAATTTAATGTACTATTTCTCATATTTATTAATTTTTACATTTTCAATACGTATTACGCAATATTATTGATAGGTTTTATGGATCAAGTAGATTGTATCTCCTTTAAAAATACTATGAAAATTATTTCTTTCATACAAGTAATGGTTTGGTGGAGGAGCAGGTCTCATGGCGTGAATCTCTTCATAAGACATTAAATAAAAAATATATTATTTAAATTGTTAAATGTATTCAAAACTAGTGGATCAGTTAGAAGCTCGATAAGAAAGAAGGGATTTCATAGCAAAATGAGAAAAAAAGGAAGATTGCGTTTAGTTGTAAACATAGAATGCATTTTTTTGTTTATTTAGTAAAGTTATATTTTTCAAATTGTGAATCATTTAATGCAAAATGTTAGTGCTACATTTGACACGATGTTCTAGGAGGAAAATTTTCATTACAAGATTCATGAATACCAAAGTGGATATTGAAAAGATAGGACACTCAAATTATAGGCTAGTTCGATACTTTCAGGAGAATCAAGGAAGTCTACTGCGTCGAGAAAACAGTACAGAAATGACGCATGTAAACGACTAGGTGAGTTAACACAGATCTTCACTGGAATTGATTATACACTGAAGGACAATACCGTCAGCAATGTCACAGCACTCATTTGTGTGCTATGATTCTTAACCCTCCCGCCCTTATCTATAGAGGTAGAACGTGTACTTACACGACACCTGAAATGTCACTATTAATCTTAGTGACATAGGTCGTTTTAAAAGAGCCCCTTTCCATATCACATGAAGATGAACGTCTTGTGTGAAAGTAGTGATATGTTTATTAATTAAGGTATTTCGAAACATTTTCCTTTAAAGTGGCTAATAATTTGCATGACAAGCGAAAAATGTTTCTAAAGACTGCTGCACTATAATAACTCGCAGTAAACATGTAAGATCTTATGGTAGCACTGGGTGAGTCCATTAAATATTCTTTTTAACTGGCAACGAGAATGCCGGGAAATACACTACCCTCGTCATCTGTTGGTCAAAGAGATTGACGCACACATTTATGTTTGGTGTAAAAAATAAGGGTATAAATCTTCTGAAAATATGCGAACGTTAGTTGAAGTATTTACGGTTTTAACGACAAAACTCATGTAATTTTTTTTATGTAACAGTATAACTAATATGGTATCAGACTGACAAATTGTGCAATGACCCTTTTGGTCTAAAAAAAATAAAACAAAACATGCATATGAGTAGTAATACGTTTCCACGTATAGTATTTCTTTAATCTTTTGGTGGGGTCTAGGTTTAACATTAAAACTAACATATTCATTTTAGTTTTTATGAGATAGAGGCATAAATTGTCCCATAATTTGAGATCACCTTTACCTTTATCCTTATCCCATGTGTTCTTGGACAGATTAACGCGACTCGTATACTTTATATCTCTGGTTGACATGACTCAAGCACATCATTTAGATTTCGATGAGAGAATGTATGTTTTTATGTGTTTAATTATTGGTATCGGTGGAATAATACAGACCAAATGCGGATTAAAAAATTACAAAGAAAATGGGTGTTCAATAAACTTAAGATCACTTTCTCCGTTCGTTCAAAAATTGTCAATTTTGATATTGTGTGTTTATCCCGTAGGTGTTGCTTTGACTTAAAAATTACACTTGAAAATTTATCACGGAAAAAACCTTTATTAAACACTATAAAAGAATGCTAAATATATAGGTGTATAAGAAGTACTCAAGAAGATTGACATGAAGTATTAAAATAGTATAATTACATGAATTTTAAACTTCGTGCCTTGAATATTATTTCTTGTTTACAATATTCATTCATTTATACTTAACAATAACCATTGTTATCCCACGATGAAGGCCATTACAATCCTTATATTAAGAAGAAGTAACTATCCTCTTGAGAGATTTTGTGAGAAAACTCATGAAATTTGATATTCATGAAATTATCTGATGTGGAAACTAGTGGATTCAATGGGTGATAAGCGATTTTATTTTTAGAACCTATTCTAATCGAGTCCAAGATTCAAAACTTAAACGCAGAGAACGAAATGGTCTGCAAAACCTCCTCTAAGGAATTCACAATAGTGTTTGGGAGAAGGTGGAATGAAAGATACTTAAAGTGGTGTTGTGGAGAAATAGCGAAATTCAGTTATTGAAATAAAATGATACGTTGCAATAAAAGGAAAATATCATTTACGAAATGGCACGAGATCTGGCGGCAAACTGAATTGGATGAGATCAAGGGACGGGCGTGTTTGAAAAATAAGCAGCAGTGACATAAAACGACGTTTATTAGAGCTCACGGAAAATGGTTGCAACTGTCAAAACATTGATTTTTGCTGCGAGACACAATTTCGCAAACCGATTTCTGTTAACATTGTGATTCATTACTTCATGCAACGGTTGTTGTCATGAAGGGAACGCTGATTAATGTACTCATTGAACAAAAAGTAGTTGAATTTACAATTCTAGGCATGCTCAACAAATGTTTTGTTTATAAATGAATTCACAACATGGCAAGCTGGAAAATGAGATAGTATTTAGCTTGCATCGTTTACATCGTTAACAGTTTTCCAACATTTTACTCCCAATTATTTGTACTTATAGCGAGTGGTCTTCGACCTACAAATTGCAGAGGGAATTTCATGAATTAATCGTTTGGGGATATATGACGTATTTACAATGAAGGTCAGTAAAGAAGTGGTACATATGACAAGCATTGTGGAATATGTTTAAAATCCTCACAAGAACTGAAAAAAAAATTCATTAATTCTTTAATTTAATGTACAAGATATACAGTTGTAAAGTATCTATTATTAATCTAAAAACTAAGTATTAACAAACTTGCCATTGTGTAACTCGTCGCAATTATCATGTTCGTAAACGATGACAAGCCAAAACCATGCGCTAAATCCTTTTAAGTCAGATTTTTATCAGTCACAATAGCGGTTAATAATAGCTCGGCGTATTTGATAGTCCAAAATGATATGAAATGCCTGCATTGTAAGCAAGAAGGTAAATGCATTTTTAATTTTACGTGGATGACAGTGGATTGCATCTCATTTACATTTTTTCCAACAAAAGTACCAGGACCACATTTTTTTTTCGAAAGACTCGGATAGTTCAGTTATTTGTAAAATGACATCTTTTACTGAAAGCTCATTTTACAGAAGAAGTTCAATGAATATTTGAATCAAATCGTTCTTTTCGATTTCCCGAAATTCGTATTTTTCCCCTTTGTCACCGTATGTCATTTCTTTGGTACGTAATTCAAATTATTTTTCCGTTCTCATAACTTCTATTCGTACAACCTAGGAATCCCCTTGTCCATTGTGCCATCCTTCCTCAACCGCTTTTAGCTCCTTCTGTGATCTTCTTAGTCTCCTCTCCCTTTATCCTTCTTTCCCTGCTACAGCATCACTGCAGCGCTTCACCATCATGTCGCGTGCTCTTAGCGCTGCTCCTCAACCTTGCATCTGTGGGCTCCACGCAACCGAGGACCTCGTGAAACACCTCTTGTTCTCCGGGCTTCGATCCACTGCTGCCCTTTGCCCTTCCAAGTTCCCTCTCCTACTTGCCCCAACCGCTTGCCGCCATGCTCGAGCGGTGCCGCGGCGTTTCCCATCCTCGGTGACCCGTGCTCTCCTTCGGAGATTTCACGAAATCTCTGGATTTACCATGCCCTGCTTCCCCGACGAGAGGCGCGTGAATTCTACATTTTTATATTTTCAACGAAACGGATTCTAGAAAGTATATCTTAAATAAATTTCACGAGAGTTAAAGTGATTTCGGTGAAATTGTACGCCTTGTTTTCTTACAAGCTAGCGTATTTTTGCATTTCCGGTTTTTATTATCGCTTTTCGAACATAACGTTTTCATGATATGATATTGAAAAAATTACAAAAAATAACAGTATTTTTGTGTTTCAAATATGTCAAAATTATTACAGTTATTAATACACTCAAAGAAAATTTTTCACATAATTGTCTTACAGTTGGAAACGAAAGCCCTATTTCATTCTCATTCAATGTTATTTTAACCGATGTTTTTAGAAATAAAATATCTTTTTTAAATTTGGGCTTTAGGGCTCGCCAACGTCTAGGTCATTAGACCCCTTATATCCTTTGTTTTATAATTCAGTATTATTCTAAAATACGGAGCAATGAAAATAGAATATATTTTATATTTCGTTTACACTAAACGTACAAAAATAAATAGAATAGTTAATATTTCTGTTTTTCAATATTGTAAAAATAAATAATTTAGAAGTTCAAAACCAAGTTAGTTTCTCTCGTATTGTTCTTGTTTAATCTTCTTTGAACATTACTCTTAAGACTGATTACAATACACTGTAGAAAGCTAATCGTTACACAACAGGCCACTACAAATTTAAGGAAACAGATTTGCGTTCTACAGCGCGTTGCGTGGATTCTCACTGGAGTCCGATAATGAGACAACGGTGAGACTTTTGAGAGGGTCCAAACTTTTGAGAGGGAACCACTGCAACTTTTGGCATTCAAAGAAGAAATATTATGTAGAAAGATATTATAAATGTTAGAGAATTCAATTGGTCTCAAATTATGAAGAGCGAGTGCTTATAAATAATGTATTAAAATATTGTTGATTAAATATCTATATTCCTAAATGTAAAATTATATATTGGTTACGAAACTATACTGCACCCAATTCATTTGTGGAATAACTTCTCAGGATTTCCTTCACTCCCAGTTTTCTTTCTGGAACCGTTGTAACCACGAGATAATGCTGTTTTCGAGCATAAAATCGGAGTTTACGAGCTTCACTTTGGTCATGAACGTCATGCAAACTTCAGAGTACCGTGTTTGGGAACAGAGTCTTTTACCACGTGCAAGACGAGACCCGTCGCTCAATAACCATTCATTCTTCTGTATTACCGAGATAAAAGTATACAGCAATCTAAAGATTCGTTTCTTGAACACTGTCCTTTATGATGGGGTTTTCGGTGATGAGTGCTAATATTTGACCACAGTCTGGTAAGTAGTTCTTATTAATGAACAAAGGGCCGGACTCGTGTGAACCACGAACAAATATGTCTGAACAAGTCTCCTGTATTATTGTATATATGTCGCAACCCGATAGTGAAATCAGTCTCTTTTAAAAAGCCTAGATTATTATAAAGAGCCGACCGATAATGAAAGAAACATTAATTCTATTAAATGACTGAATATTTTTAGTCTTTTTATAAAGTGTCTGGCCTATGCCGCCAGTTAATAAAATGGACTACTTGTATGATATGGTTAAAAAACTCATATAATGAACACATACCTATTTCATTAACATAATTTTTTTCTCTTTTCTTACAAACCCTTTCTCTTAAATAACTCTTTTTTAAACTCTTATATGGTGGACTTGTTTTTATTGTCATTATGTTTCGAACGTAAGTTCCACTCGATTGTCTTTCTCCGTTGAGCGTTTGACACACCTGTGCACCTTTTCAGAGTTAATTCAAAGTAAAATTTGATTCAGATTTGAATTTATTTGAATTTCAAAACATTATGTAATATTTAATTATTTTAAATAACCAATTTTTCTAGAACAATTCCAAGTTTTTTAAAATAGTAAACATTTGAAAATACAATAAATTTCCTATACTCAGAGAGTGCTATAAATTCTTACAATCCTGGATTGTAGTTTTAACATATAACATTATATGCGATTTTCTTGAAAATTAAAGAAAAGATTTAAAAACTGTTACCCGTATTCCAATAGACTATCTATATAGCCGGTCACACAAATCTTCCGGTTACGAATATACAGTATGTAGTAGCTAGTGAAATGTCACCGTACAAAGTTCGTTCTGACTTAAAATTTTGTACTTGTCTTACACGAGGTGAGAGTGCTTTGAAACTAAGCAAGCCTTTAAAAAATGAAATTCGCGACTGGATTAATCGAAAGGAAAAAAATAAGGTTTGTGTCACCTTTGAATTATTTTACTTTCGAATCGGGTATCCTTGCTTCTTGCTTACACAAATATTTTACGGCTGAGTGGAGAAATGCATGATTAATTGCACGAATTGGTTGGTCCAGAAAGTATGAAAAAAGATAAACCAATACCCCAATTTAATTGTCATGCTAATTAACCTCACATTTTCTTCACTTTATCATCGTTGTTCGTATTATTCAGATGTCCTTTTTACTTTAAACACTTAAAATGTGTAACACGTCCCGGCCTAACCATTCAAATTGCTACATTCCAAGTATGACAAGAAGGTAGGAACAAAAAAAACAAAAAAGTGAACTCAATATCGCAAATATTTACACAACTGAGCACATGAATGAGCGACTGACGATTTGTGACGTGCCTTACGAGTCGACATCAACGTGGCGTGGCGGCAACTACTGTAGGTCAGGTGACCGCGCTCTCGTGCGTTTTCAGATCCTAGTTACAGCTGGGTAAATGAAACGGATGTCTGATAGATGGGGGAGGCATCCATAGGGCGCCTTCGGACCGTTACACATAAAACGCTCGAAGATCCAGCCCGGATATCGTAACATGGGGAGAGGACTTGCCCTCGGCATGGCTCAATGTGTGATAGATCGCCCTTGTGGCGTACCTTGATCAAAAGAGAAGCCGTTCGGTGGACCACTGGACGAACGGCCAAGCCCTAGCGCATCCCGTACCCAACCTCGGGCCAACCACCCGGGTAGCGGATCGGCGGCTGGGGATGCTCACGAAGTGGCAGAGGTCTAGTCATGGTCGTGGGAATGGTCATGCCTGAACTCGGGTGCCACTCAGCACCTTCAACCGAGTAGGCGGGGTAGGGGTGATCAAACCCTCAGGCGAGTGCCCTTTTCACTCGTCTGGCGCCCTTAATTGGGTTGGCCTCTGCCAGGTAGTGGTTTCCCCATCCGTGGTCACGGGTAGGAAGCTACGACTTCCGCTCGGTGAGCAGGAATACTGCTCGGTTACTGTTAGCGCATATAGCAGTAGGGAGACGACAACTAGACGTGTCCCCGTCTACCAGTGCGTTTACTGGTAGGTGACCTGTACCCCAACTTGTGCGGGCAGGGGGACCGCTGAGTCGGCAGCCTCCGACATGAGACAGACTAAGGGGGTGTTCTCGGACTCATATATTGGTCCCGAGATGTCACTGTAGACCTCAACTAGAATGTCGCGAAAACGAGGTAAGAACTGTATAAGAATGATCAGATACGATTCCCATGTACGCTGTGAGACCATGGTCTTGGCAAGTAGTTTGTAAATGAACTAAGGAGTCGGACGTGTTGAAACACAAAATACGTATGAACAAAATACGCGTGAACTTCTTAGCTATATTTTTGTGTGTATATTATTGTGTTAAAATTTAAAAAATAATAAAATGCTACTTAAAATCTTCCATAATTATCAATTTTTATTTATTGTCTCAATTGTTTTTTGTATTTGATTCAATCTCTTGTATATTTTTACTGGTTAAGCACCCACGACAATACTTGCGTCAGATTTTCACTTTTTGTATAAATATTTATTCTCGATCCTCATTGATATGTTTTCCAGACATAATATAAGATGGATGTCTAGAAGATAAACAAGCTCTTCATTGTCAACAGCACTGTTCAATCATCATAACATTACATATTCTCTTCATATTTTAGGTAACTTAAATACGTTATGCATTATTATTAAGCTATGTCAATGCATTCAAAAACTATGAGATTGTATAACATGTTGAAGGAAAGAGAGGGTAATGAGGCATCCTGAAAACGAACGAATTATTACATGAAGTCAGAAATTGGAAAGAGACTTTTCTATTACTGTAATATATTTTCAATATCGGTATTTTTCAAAACTCAATATTACTTGGTGTATCGTGTTTTCCTTGTGTTAAACTTCCTTCTACAAAACAAGGAATATATTAAATCTATAACTATCATTCCAGGTGATATTATTCTGTGAAGATAAGTAGTTACTGTAATTTTTCATTTGCGCATATACTGATCACTCAACATTATTTTTAAACTTATAGATTAGTCAGAGATCTTCAAACACGGCGTTTAATTGTAGTTTCTCATTCCCTGACACTTTTCTAATGAATATTGCAGAATTACGACAGTTTAAATTCTACTTTATCATAATTATGTATTTCAAATATACTTCAGTGTCCATAGCGCTGAAAACAATTAATGTTAGTATGTTAGTCTCTTTTCTTCCCGCAGGTAATCTCGTTGGTTTCCGCAACCGTCATCATGCAATTATTGGTTGTCCGATTTTCGATCGCCAAGCTGCTGAAATTTTCGGAAGTAACAGTATCGGAGGTCCGTTCTGAATTAAGTTGCAACATGGCAGCAGAAACGTCAAGTTTCACATGAACATTCAGCTACAACCGGCGCAGCCAAAGAACCGAGTCTTTTCTTCTTTTCCCAATAGTTTTGTCATCTTCTCATGGAGATAAATTTATATATGTCAATCTATATATTTCAACTTTTTTTGTTTTATTGATTAGTATTAAATAATATTTATTAATGATACTTAAGTATAATTTAGATGTAATTTAAACACATTTATTCAACTCTTCTCAGGATTTCTTCAGGGTTTCATTTTACCACGCTTGGAATTTCATACTAAATACGAGTACCTAGGTAATATTCGTGACTGGGTAATAAACTCGTCCAATATCACGGGAAAATATGGGTCAGTCGCTAAAGAATCATATTGCCATAATTGTAAAACGACTCGTAATAATCCACAGTGAAATTAATACTTGTCTTACGCCTTAAGAGATATTATTTGAATGAGAAATATAGTTTATGGTTTCGTGTTTATTTTTTATGTTCCATGTCAAGTCACATGCAAATATGTTGAACAAAAAATAATATCTACTAAGTAAACTGATTTTACTCTCTTCTTGATGCGTTGACGCGAATCGAGAAACTGTCTTTTCTCCAGTAATACTTCATGTCGAATAAGAAGCCCTCAACAAAAAATGATGGAAGTTTTTTCCCCTTTCAACTGAGGAATCCAGTTATAGCTGTGGAAGGAGGATGATCTCACCCGGGCTACGCGACGGCAGAGAAGAGGCTGTTCTACCAAAGACCTTCCACAAAGTTACTCGATGTTTGACGTGGAGACTCATGCGATATTCACATCTCCCTTTGTTCGTCGGCCCTTTGCCGTCTCTTGTGGATCGCTGTACCCTATGCCCGTATCCTCTGACGGTTCTTCCTTTCACAGCTGTTGCTGGAAGCTGCGTAAAAGGCGATACTCGTGTTTGGGAATGTTGCGAAGGATAGTATCAAGTGCAATAAAGATCTACGTGTGTACTTTACCCGACTTTATTTGTTCCAAACAAATACTTTGCAGTAAATATAGTTATTTAGCAGATAGCATTTACAAAAAAAATAATTATGGAGCAACATTCTTTTCAGCCTTGGGAATATTTTGTGTCTATACGTTATTGATTTGAGTTTTGTGACTTTATTCTTTCAATATTTATATGGAACACACAAATTTCATCTCTTCAAAAACATTGCCCCCGTATTCTCATGATAATGAACTTATAAATAATATAAGACGGACGTATAATTTTTGTCACATCATTTTTTCTTTCTCAGTTACTTATGATATCATTTTGCATATTAGTACCCAGGCATTATGTGAAATATTAAAATTACTTTTAAACAAGCATACCTGTGAGATACCTTTGATTAAGATTCTCTTCTTTATTGTAGCACGAAGTATTAAGACTTGATTGTTCCTGAAACAATTATTATACAGTACATATACAAAAATTTAGTTTTCTTACATAAAAAATATTGTAAACATATGAGATATGGTATACAAAATATACAAAAATACATATACATATACAAAAATTTAGTTTTCTTACATAAATAAATATTGTAAACATATGAGATATGGTTTAAAGAATTTGAGACTTTTACATTTCTAAAATAGCAAGGGAAATCAATAAAGGTATTCACTGACGTGCCAAGTATTTGATTTTTTAGAAAAGAGAAGTATATTGAACTATAGCATTTCTCGGATTTTTATCGCTACGATTTTCGATCTCGTGCGCTGAAAATTGCTTGTTGCATGTTCTTTCGCGTCTTTTCTGTCCTGTATCGGACGGGCGAAGGTGCGCACCGCCTGCGAACCATCATTGGGTTACGGGTAATTAAATTGGGTGAACGGCTAAGAGGTGAAGTGATGGGGCAACAGGCGACAAACGAAGTGCTGGTGACAATGAAGTTAGTTAGTGGGAACTGAGGAAGCATAAGAAGTAGTAACAAAGAGATAAGTGAACGCATGTAAAGTGCGGTTTGCAAATGAATAAGAACCAAATCACTCGTACCACTAACTCTCCTCGTGAGTCCCTTACTATGTCTTATCTCTCCCTGGAGTATGCAGGAAAAATATTTGAACGATTTCAATTCAAATTGCATATTTTCCTGGGAGAAATACGCGGACATTTTACAATATTAAATAACTTCTAATTTTAAATGATTGATATTTAGTTATTTTTCATTATTTTTATTTTCATGGGTATTCGTTCAAGTGATGTGATTAAAAAATCTAACTTTGAAAGAGAACGTATTAATTATTAAACGTGCCTTTGTTTTCAAACGTATTTTGAAAACAAAATCACGCTATAAATGAAATAGTTTCCGATACAAAATTGAATGTTTAAACACCCGTATGAAGTACAGGTGTTTCTATTTCAATTCAGAAAAAAATTATATTTCAATTCAGTAAACGTCCAAGCCAAATGTTTTTCAATCCTACGCTGGTTTAGTACACACATGTTATTTCCTTGCTACGCTCACACATTTCATTCTTTCAAAATCCCTTCAACGTTGGAAGAAATGTAAACAAAAGTTGGGTAAGGATGTAGTTGCGAGGCATTCAAAGCGAGCGTCAGGAGCGTCGCTGAGCGCTTGTTAGATTTGAAACCCGAGCCCTTGAGCGAAGAAGTCTAGTGACGTCACACGAAGATCACGGGATCTGCGCGACGCTCCTCACTTCCTCCCGGCGTTTCTCTCGCGGCGGCATTGCCTACTCTTCCCGCACGCGCGCGGCACGGCACGCGCTGGTTGTCGAAGGAGACCGTGCGAGTTGCCTAGGCGACGCCTGACTTTCCGGTGACGTCAGACGCGGCGGGCGGCAACGGCTGTGGCCCAGCTGGTTGAGCGCGTGACGTCCCCGGGTCGGCCAGTACGACGCAGTGTGGCGGCGTGTCGCAGTCCTTGTGCCAACCCCGGTCTCATCTCTTTCATCTCGTATTACCGATTTTACACTCATCCTCGTCCTCGACCTTCAACAGGGGTGGAATCCTCTCAATGTTCGGGGAAGACGCAACCTGTTTCGGCAGCGGATGGTAATCGAAAACTTCTGGAATCAGATTCTGAACCAGTGCAACGAGTTACTGGTCCGCGTTTCATTTTCTGATCCCAAGAATTCGGCAGGAGAATGTATCGATTTTTTTACAAAATTGGATTTCATTGACTGAATGTCATTCTAAAGTTAAAGAAGTAGGTTATCATTCATCAGTAAAATTCACCTAAATTATCCATGTTTTTTTTAAAAAAGGGGAATACATTGAAAAACTTTTGCAAAAAATATTTATTCTGAATTGTAATTCTATGATAAATTATCTTAGAATCTAATCATTTTTTCAATTTGCAATTTCTCCTATCAGTGGCAATGAAATTGTATTTATATAAAAACCACGGAAAACAGTTGTTGCACTCAATACGGTATTTAAAACTGTGTAGTTTTCACACGCTTTCGTATACTAAATATTTTAAAAAATATTAAATTCCATCCCAGGGAAACGTGTCTTAATATATATTGTTGTGATTATGGCAAAAAAATGTAATAAAAATATATTGTATTACGTAATAAGTTTTCCGTGGAACCAGACTTTTCTATCATAATGAAAAAAAATATTTAATTTTCCCTCTTTTAATTTCTCCGCAAACATTTCTCAGCAACACTGAGCACTTTAATTCATTGTAAAATGGAAGGATCCCTTGGATTCCATAGTAAGGAAAACTTGATGCTAAAGGAACATCAAAGTATCCGCACATCTCAGCCTTTGTTTGATCAAAGAGCTTCTCTGTTTAGTGTTTACCACTGGGACTCAGAGCAAATCTGACTCCACTTTAAGGTCTTCTCTTTGTGCTAGGTTTAATACCGATTTTACTGAGTAATGGTTGATTTTTGCGGTACTAGTACACGTTTTATTAAATATTTGTTGCTTGGATTTATAGATTTTAATTGTTCGTAACCGTATTGTAAGTACTTGTAAATTTCGTGCTCTAAGTCCAATATATCTCACAATTTCGAGAAATTGCTTACAAAGTACGTACCAAACAAGTAACGCAACATAAGTAAATGTTCTGAACGAAAAAATATTATACAGAAAACTGAGATCATCTATAGTTATTACTAGGTGTGAACATACGTCATTAAATCCGCTTCTAGAGAATTTGACTTTGTCATACAAACATTGCAAATAATGAAGCTATGTATTCTATGGTATCCTGGTACTACTGATTTGAAAAATGTAAATATTGATTTAAAAAACAAATAAACATAAAATGAGATAATATTCAATCTTCCATAATCGCAAGAATGTCTGGAGGCTCATTAGGATGCACGGGTAAATAATTAGTTGGCAAGAGTAGGAATATTAGCGTAGTCGACAAAAGCTGAAAGATATTAGATATTTGAATGAACAATATATACATAAAAACGACGTGCAACGAAAACCACGGTAATATTTCAATTAATTAGTAAGGAATAGCAAAAATTAAATAAATTTCATTTCTTACAAATTTAACCCTTTAAAATAACAAGATTGAAGAATCTAATATGAAAGCAAATATATTTCAAAGTACCCATTTTCCGAAGTTCACTCTCCACGTTGATGAGTCGGCCAGCACAATTCGCTTTTGCGTATTGTTTAAAGTTGTTTAAAATAGTGCTTACGAAGTGTTGAATTTATAATGATGTAGCATATCCAGTGATAATTTCTGGATTTTAAACAAATATATAAAAAATAATGATCGGGATTTGAGTAAACGCGTTGTCGAAATTGCGGCATATCGGAATGAAGTTTCGACTATTCGTATAATTTATTACTCATAGAATACTTTGCACTTAAATAAATCTATTTGTTAAGATAGTTTCTTTCTGAATTGTTCTATAAGCCTCATTAACACTTATAATTCAGTAGTTCTTTTAGAGTAGATATTAGATAGAATTACCATACCGCCCTTAGATTCTGATCACTGCGTAATTTCATTAGGTTCTACATGGATTGGAAAACGGTTTTGTATTTCAGGAAATTATAAAGTTGGAAGTTTCTCTTCACTTTCAAGTAAAAATAAGCTCTTCATCTCGTTATTAATTTTATGTTCTGCGACATATCGATGCGAAATTCTGCATGAAAGTACCCCTACATCTTTTCACGCCAGGTTTGCTCTCCTGGTGTTAAAGGGTTGAAGATAAATCTCCGTTCCATCGGTGAGGAACCCGAAACATTCACTGCTTGACTCTCGCTCTCTTGTCTGTTAAGAGTTGGGATTGAAACAATATTGTATTCTTTAATAAATTCTAAGGTGAATCCTACTTGCCCAGCAAGCGAGTGCTCTGGGATGCTTATAAAACAGGCGGAGATTGTTGGGAGTTTGTCTTAGGTTATTAACGTTCATTCGTTTTGAGCCCCTCGTACTCGTGCTTTTTGTGGCAGCGATTTAACAACCAAGCCCTTTAAGGTTCAAAGCAGTGTCCTTCTTGTGGAATACGTGTCTCCATTCGATTAAGTGAAGTCATTGTGGAGGGTTTAGCAGAGTGATAAGAGATAAGAAAATAGTTTAAACAACCGATTTTTAAGGTTCACTCAGGAAATTTTCATCTATTTCACACCTTCCTAGCAACCCTACACGATGTGGAGGTGACGGATTAGTGTGATCACTCCCTCGACAAGATTGATTGCGTTGTAGGTCCGAAGTTCTTTGAAAAATTTCGAACGATTAAAATAAAGAAAATACAAATTTTTGAAACTGTTTTAATTGTTTGAAGGGGTGGCTAACATAGGTGAGGAAAGTTGTGTAGGACTGACTAATGCACATCCTTCTGAGAAGTTCTAGAACATTTGGAAAATTCATCCTTCTATGGAGTTGGGTTGTATGGAGTGGAGCTTTTTGGGGACATATTTATTCATCTGTCCCAAACCGGACTTCACTGAATATGTTCCACAAAAGATTAGTTCTTCCTGATTGTAGAATGTGTGTTTCTCTCACTTGATTTTTGCAAAATTATCACACAAGTCACTCTATAGAATATCGAACGAGAATGGGGTTGCAAAGAAACTCTAATAGTACAGTCGTCAGAGGTTTTCACCTGGAATCTTCATGGGGGCAGCTGAAGTTTTGCATGGGAGTACTTTTTAGTACCGAGAATCAAAAAGTACTTGTTGGGGGTGGGGGGCGACCGCAAGGGGGTGAAATCAACCCTTAAACATTCAACGCTTTTTATCTATGAATGGTTATTTTTTTCTCAATTCTGATTATGCCAATCAAAATAACGGGAAATTTTACATAGAAATTCGTATGATTTTTATTTTAAACGATATTACAACTCGTTTTGCTAATTTTACTTGTAATTTGTGTCGCGAATCCGCGCGAAATTGATTATTCAAAAAATTTCGAAGTCGCACGAAGCTCAATGTGTATTTATCCAAGAAAATGGAAAAGTTTCGGTTAAAACGATATATCACCTTGAAGTATGACCTTTCAGGTATGTTTGGTGCATATTTGCAAAAATAATTTTGTTTATTTAATAAAATTATATTAATAGACATACACGGGGATGAATTTTCGTTTTTTCCTATTATAAGGTGGTGACGTGATCATTCCACCGAAAAAAGTGTGCATCATATTATTTGGACTACAAGTTTGATATCTCAGCAGTGGGAATGCCCGTGGTTATTTTATAATTTGGTAATCACCTTTTGAATTTATGGTTTCTTTAGTCCGTCCGGTACGTCTTATTACACCAATTTTTTACATGGTGTTGTCAATATGAAAGTTTTGTAGTCTTTATTTTGAAGCTTGGAATTCACTCTACACGAAAACATTTTTAGTTTGGCAAATATAGTTAACAATTGAAAAAAACTGTTGAAGATGTAAAACAGGGAAGCGTTGACTTTCAAAATAAAACCTCGTTACTTTGTACAAAACAATTAATTGAGCTTTTTCTTGGTACAAAATGAAAATTCAGGCTATTTACTATGGATTCCATATAAGGAGAATATCCGTAGATGTACCAGGAACGAAAATATTGACCTGAAAGTTGAGGGATAAACACGACTGCGGTTTGGAGTGTGTGGGGCCACCATCTTGGTTTCTGAGCAGAACACGTTAGTGCGTTGCAATCCGTTGTACCGCGTGGACTCTGGTTTGTTTATTAACGCATTATTGTAATTACAAGTGTTATAAGTTAATTTTATTGAAGTGACAGACTCGATAGCTGTTTCATAGACAACACTGCTATAGTGCAGTGAAAATAAGGAGGTGAAGAATAGGAAGGAGTGTTAGGAATAAGCAGCTTATTGTTGTAACACAAATCCCTTCATTATTATAAATTGGAGATAAATATTAGAGCACTTGTGTCATAAACCTGACAAACTGTTATAATTCAACAGATTCTCCAATCATTTTAAAGCTAGATTAAGGAATTATTTCACCTAACCCTGTACAACTTTGGTTAATGCGTTAAGTATAACTGAATTTTTGCTCAAAAAAGTATGACACAGCCCAACATCATGTTCAATTACTTACTCAACTTACTACTCAATATTTACTATATCAATAATTATTATTCCCCGTGCTATCTTGATAATTTGAGTAATCGAAAAGTTGTTCCAATGGCCCAATTCATGCATTCTTGAACAAGAATACAAAGTTTGGGACCCGAATTTAATTTTCACTGATTCAGTCAACATAATTCCACATTCTGGTTTGAAAATGATTTGAGTGTGCTGAAAATTCATTTGAAACGGCTTTCCATCACCAGATTTCAGCTGCCTCTTTTTATCGTAAACTTGTATATTACCGCTCATAGGGGATGATATAACCCTTTAAAATGTATCAGGTCATCCCCAAATTCCTATGCTTAAATTACCATTACAAGAAATGGAAAATTTAAATTGACTCATTCAACCCGACGTTATCTCAAAAAAGCGCGTATTAAAAATTTTAATGAGGGACGCAACCCTTAAAATGGGGGTTGTTAATCATGATACTCATCTCACGATACTCTTTCAGGGCTCCTTAAGTATATCTGGAAGTATTATAATGTAAATACACGGTATAGATAGATTTAAGATTTAGGGGTTGATTTCACCCCTTTCGACAAATATACCGTGATGGTATTAAATATTGCATCACCTATAATGATCTCAGTCGATTTTCCGTTACTAGATTCCAGCTACCCCATTTTACTCCAAATTTGTAGATTATCCCCTTTAGGGGTGGATTTAACCCCTACAATAGGGTCATGTCATCACGAACTTCGCTTGAATAACGCTTTGACTACGGGTGGAGTAAAAAGAAATTATTTAATACGACATATCTCGAAAAAGCGTATTTTAAACATTTTAGGGGTGGATTTAACCCTTATAATGGGGTTGGGTAGTCATGATATTCATCCCACTCCGGTTGGGTTAATAAAGTACACTTGACCATGTTTTTTTCAATATTTATGATTTTACATGGCCGTACGCATTTTTGAATAGTTACGGGTGGATTTCACCCCCTTGCGGTCACACCCCAACAAGCACTTTTGGATTTTTCTCTATGTGCAAAAAACTATCCCTAAGCAAAAATTCAGATGCCGTCATGAAGATGCCAAGAAAAGGTCATTTTTCGTCTCTGACAACTGTACTGTAAGAAACATTTCGCATCTTTACATCTCAGAACATAAAAGTTATAGCCGAAAGTGCGTCGCTAATTTTACTTCGCAGGGTATAAGAGAAACAATGATCTCGGAATGAGAATGAATTTGACGGAAAATACCCATAACTTTTATTAACATAATATGGTCTTCGGAAGTATATTGATCTGTTTAATGTTATAATCGAGTCTGCTGAATACATAAAGTCATTGAAAGTATGATAATGATTTATGGTTGTGCATGAGACAAATAATTTTAAATTACAATTTTTGGAAGAAAATCTTATGTAGCACGAGCGATTCATAAATAATTGTAAATAAAATATGATTTTCATATTAAAAATTTCCGTACATTAAATGTTGGTTCCCGATTTGCGGTTGAATTGTCATCTAATTTTATTGATTCATCACATAATTACAGCTTCCAACGATCTATACGACCAAATTCTTCAGTTGAAATAGATGTTCTTCACAATGTAGGATATCGTCCTTCAAAGTACACGAATTGATTGTTACGAGTTATCAAAGAAGTGTGTCTAAACGAAAGCCATTTATTATGGATTCTACGTAAAAATTTCTTCTTGTATCCTTCTGGGACATGCAACGATCGATATGACACTCCTTACTAATATTTTCATACTTCAGGATTCGGAGATATACCAAATATTAATCCATAATTGAAGTTAAAGAACTGAACAACTAGTCGGAAGCTGTGACTCCAATTTTATATAGGAAATATCACCCAAATTCGTCAGGAGTCACCTGAATCAAGAGAAAAATTAGACAATGGAAATGAAGACAGTAAATATTAACTGAATGTGATCATTAAGAACTATCAAAAAGCAATGTGAAGTAGAAGGACTGGAATATATTAAGAAAGTATGAATCTTTAGAAAAAGATCAGCCCTATAACTCTCATAAATTGTTAGTATTATACATAACACCATCTCTTATGTTTATACTATAAGATTAATAACAATAATATATGAGTTAAATATTATTAAAATAGTATAAAAATTGTTTATTTAGCAAAAAGTAGTTTCGTATTACATGTGATATGAGAAAATATTGTCACCTTAAAAAAACTAATTAAATTAACTTCAATTAAATTCACTATTGTAAGAAGTTTTATGCCCATCTTAGTCTTGCTCATGTGAACGTCTCAATTTAATTGTGTTTAGATTTTTTTGTCTTTGTTGTGTTCTATCTTCTCGATGAAGGTATACGAAGTCAATACTTGCGCAATAATGTTATCCACAGTTTATTAAATGTACAGTTATAGACTGCAGACGAGCTAAATATTAGATTTATTTTCCTATTGTTGGAAACAAACACCAATAATATTGCCCGTTTAAGAATTTATTTATTTGCATCTTAAATTTTAATATTAAGATAAACACGTATATTGGAAAAGTCTGAAGTGAAAATGTATACAAAATTACAGGTAAGTAATTACTACATTAAATAATTTGCTTTTGAACATTCAGATGAAAATGAATTTAGAATATTGAATTGTTATTCCAATTTTTCAAAACAATTCTCCACTCGAACATTGGAATGAGCAATAAATGTTATGAGGAATCCATCTAAGGTCGTGGGATATATAATAATAATAATAATAATAATAATTTACTCTCATGGAGCAAACAAGGATCATTCCATCAATTCCGATCTAATGGTCCTAAGGCAGTGGTAGATTTAATATTTCTGTACCTCGAAGGAAAATCATGACATGCACCTCTCCCCCCCCCCACCTAACCACCCGACCTAAAAGGAACAAATGAAGTAAGCTGCGTGATACATCTGTATAATGTTAACAATTTTTTTGAACATTATAAAATAAGTTTTTTAATAGATACGTCTGTTTTCAAATTATTGTTCCCAAAATGAATATTACTAAATATTCGAGATTAACAATATTAATAATAATACGTAGTACTTTCATTAGGCCAATTCCAAATACTGTAGTCCCTTGGCCTGCGTCTAGCGACCAGAGGTGGGTAAAGCTAATTTGAAATTTCACTTCGTTAACCGTTAACCAGTTACTCAAAAGTTAAAATGTTAGTTTACTGTTGGAAATTTAACGGATTTTAAAGTTAATTGAATATTTTGAATTTAAAATCAGTCAAATGGTCCAGGAATCTATACTTGGTCAAAACTGTAAGAGTTCATTATATAAGTGTAGTGTAGGTAGATTGGGTAGAGAAGGTAAATGAAAATAAAGTAATATCTATGTTGTTCTTGTCTATTGTATAATAAATAGCATGCGAGTATATTCCTGATGCAAGATCACCTTGCATAAGACGTATTTTTTCCCGTTCATGAACAATAACATATGAAAATTTTCATCTGAGAGGGATAACGTTTACCCCCCCCCCTCCTCCCTTAACATATTTTCCAGTAAAAGCCGTCAAAGGGTTTATAATGTTTTCTTGTATGTAATATGAAGTTAAGTTACTTAGTAAAAAACAGAACGGAAATACATCAAAATCGTTAACTAAATAATAGTTATTCTTTTTTCTATCTCGTTCAGTCGGTAAACTTTGAATTCAAGGTCAGTCCACGAGTCGGAGGGTGTGAATATGATACATCTTTTAGAGAAAGAGCCTCCGCAAGCCACTAAATGACTGAACATCAGTTTTGTACAGCGTTCGCAAATGGAATCCCCGAATCTTAGTGTGAATAGAGATGACGCGTATCATATTATCTAAGCGATCCTTGTTCCCACGACTTTGCATCACTTGACTTACCGTTAAGGACCGTTGGATTCCAATTTCAGACTCTTCCTAGAACGTATAGCGTAAAAATCTGAGACCCTAAGGACGTATTGAACCCTAGACATTTATTGAGGCAAAAGCGTATGATGTTCAAGCATTTACCGACATTTCACGGGAGAGGACGGGCACCCCCGGTGTTCTTGGGAATTAACAGATCGTCGATTCAAGACAATGCGGGATTTCTGACGCACCCACCGTGGCAACAACACTTAAAAACTGACTAAAGCTAAGGGAAGATAAATGTAAAAGAAGTTAATAAAAGTGTTAATAGTTTTATAAATGAACTAAAAATTTAAACAAAATGTTAACTTTGTTAACTAACGATTAACGGATTTACACTTTTGGGCCCAGCTATTCTAGTGACCCTACTACATCCACCTCTTCCCCAAAGAAACTAGAAAAAAAAACGGTTGAAGATGGGGTTACAGAGATAATGTTCCTGATCGTGCCAGGGTTGAATACAAGGAAAACTAAACTTCACGAATAAGAAAATGTGGGAAAAACTTTGTATTTATTAGTTGTATTAATTTATTATTGTCGATGAAAATGATTGATCGTCTTTATCACTTCAATACTTTTAAGAGAAATTATATATTTTCTTCACAGAAGGTCGTAATTACTTGTTCGTACCGAGAAAACAGCTAATAAACAAGATAAGTGGAAACATTTTTAATTTTCAAAATTATTGCCTTACTTATACTTTTTGTGGAAAAAAAATATATTTTTACATTTTTTTGGTGCTGTTGTCATTTGTTGTTATTGTCGTTGTTTTGCTGGTGCACGAGTTATTGTATCGTAAATATATCATCAATAAGAATACACTATTAGACATGACTAGCTATCTGCAGGGCTCATCAACACATTTTTGACAATATGTGATTTTCCTTTTATTGATATATTATGGTATAATGACTGTTCAGACATTTTTTATTGTCATTTAGAAAGGCGAAGCATCTATGAACTCTACTCTTTGTGCAAAATAAGTGACATATCTTAAATAATGAGCATCTGTGAACAACCATGCCTCTTTTATTGATTATTCTGACACCCCGAGGCGACGCTTCCTGCCAGAAGTTACGCAACCGTTACAATGTCTAGTCGTACGATTGGCGCATCAATTGCGCTAGCAGCGCGAGTTTATCACAGGTGAGTTATGCCATATTGGCTCCGCACTCGTCACCAGCAAAGGACGGAGAGCCACTTCCTCTAGAACAGTCACACTCGTCGTTGCAGATTGACGCAGTCAAGCAGTCGCAGTCAGCGACGCACTAGTCGTCAAGAGCCTCCCTCCATGGTCGTCACACTCGCCTGCAGACTGTCACTAGTCAGCAGACTTGCTCTTACAGGGCAGTCAGACTACCTCAACTCACTCTACAACTTGCTGGGCAAGCAGGGCAGTCACTCACTCGCCTCATCCTCACGCCGCAGCGTGGCAACCGCGCCATGTCGTCATTACTTATCTGGCGCCATGCCAGACGGTCAAGTATGCTAAACGCGCCCACCTGCTACTTTTGACCTCATCATCACAGCAGCACCAGAGCCACACCATGTCGGCTCGCTGTGAACGCATCATCACTCAACATCGACCACACGCCATCCAAGCTGAATTTAAGGAACGGATAATCTCATCTCTTCTCATCACAGTATCACGGAAATTCAGCTTTGTATCTTCAGTATTTTTTCCACTTTCATATTGCAAGTAGTATTAAACTGTTTGTTTGCAACCAGTGTTAATTTAGCAGATCTCATCTACCTTCTTCATTCTCTAATTTATCCTAACACTTGGTCCTTCGAACCTCATTACCTTTGTGTAGGTGTTTTCATGCAAAATGTCTTCACAATAACCATACGAGGAATCCTCGGTTCATCAGTTTACTATACAATATAATGGGTCCGTAACAAGTTACTGTGCTGCAGCTTCATTTGGAGCAATTCGTTTACAGGAACTTTTGTATTTAGGCTACAGTTGATCTAATAAAAATTCACAGATGACACGCTGTAACTAAAGCATTTTATACAAAAAACGATCATTTATTTTTCGTTTAACCTATTACAAGTTTATTTATGGAATAAATTTTCTACGCAAAATGTCATCATTAGTTCCCCTCTTGGTAAAATGAAAATGCCACTGCTCTTTCTACAAGGAGACCTTATCAATTATTTATCATTCCTTGATTCCATAACTAAATTTAAAGTTAGCGAGATAAAAGACATGAGTTGACATATTAAAGAAAAGTTAGTTTTTGCCTCATGAAACTATACCTTTTCGCGACACACCGTTGAATGACTTAAGTAGAAGTACTTAATTATCGGGGTAAAACATGAAAAAAATTGAAGTAACGAAACGTATACATCGTTTTAAATGAATACGTAGTTACATTTTACTCGGAAATGTTTCTTACAATACATCTAGATTGATTGGTTTGTTTTAATAATAGTTGTAAATGAAACACTATAGAGCTGTACATACAGTAAAGTAAATTATTTAATGAGATGTATTCTTTGAAAATTTGAAGGAGAAGCTGAAGCATATGCCAGTTTAAGATGATTAATGGATATAAATGAATATATGGAATTTGACGTCTTATGAACTTCTTATGTAAATTGTAAAGTAAGTACGTTCAAGTGAAGAAGATTGCTTTAATGATATGAAAAACATGTATGTCTTTTAATGAATTTTAACTACATGTAAAGCAATGAAAATAATTCGAAACCATTAGATCCAATATTGTGACCAATCGTAAATATTGCTTATGACAAATGTTTTTCGTATTTTTGTATGCAGAGTATTTTATATACTTTTTTAAGGTTTTACTTTAGCATACATTTCAGTTGTATTTCTATACGAATTAATTGTAATATTTTTCAATACGACTTTGTTATCAAATTTTGTTGTCTTCACAAAAAAGTGGAATGTTAAAAATCACGTTCTTTTTGAGATGGTTATATTTTTTAAAAGCTTGGAACAAAGGGGTTTTGACTGTTCTGGTTTGATAAGAAGAGGGGGATAGTCATTTAGTAATGATAGTTTGAAAATATGTTATACACCGCAACTGAAGCCATAGATTCAACTAGAAAATGTTGATCCTCAAAAATTAGGTGTGGCATACCCCCTTTTTCCAGTGAACCTTCCATATGCGCCTGACTCTTAGATGGGGTTGTTAAAGCAAAGAGCGTGCACAACGAGACGCGATGCATGGAGCGTGGGATAGATATTAAATGAGCGGGAAGAAAAGGAGCAACGGGACAAAAAGTAAAGAGCAAACAATTATAACATGGATTCATACCTTCGGAACATACGAGGATAAGTCAATATATAAATCGCAAACGTAAGCAAGTTATTTTAAGTAAACTGTATAGAGGTAATAATATTCAAAGTAACTTCCTGACATTTATTTCACTTTTCGACATAATCACTCTGTACATTCAGACACTTATCCCATCCCATTACAAGTCCTTGAAAGCCAGTAACAAATAAGTCTTTTGATTGCTGTCGTAGTCAATGAGTAACCTCTTGGATTACGGCATCACGACGGCCACCCAAATAATTTTTAGGGGGTATGTTGGGACTGTACGGTGGATGTTCCAAGCGTTCCCAACGAAATGTTCGTAACGGCTCCTGCATTTGTCTTGCTGCGCAAGGGCATTGTCATCGAGAAGAATCACTCCTTTTGCCAGGAGTCCAGGTCGCTTGCGGTGAATGGCTTTCCGTGAGAAACAATTATCACTATACACGGGATGCATTTCGCGATGCACTTCTTCTGTGGACAGTCCTTTGGCCCATAAAAAACGCACAACTGCACGCAGTTATTCTCGTGCGCACTCCTGCAACGCATTCTCAAACTTCAGTGGCTGCCTCTGGCTGACTGCGTGCCTACGAGATGCCACGCAGCCTATACGACATGCATATGCTGCCATCTTCTGGCAAAAATGCACGGTATGAAGGAAACAGACGTTTGCGATTTATATTTTGACTTATCCTCGTATGTTCCGAAGGTTATAATTGTTTGCTCTTTACTTTTTGTCCCGTTGCTCCTTTTCTTCCCGCTCATTTAATATCTATCCCACGCTCCATGCATCGCGTCTCGTTGTGCACGCTCTTTGCTTTAACAACCCCATTCTAAGAGTCAGGCGCATCCCGCTTCCTCGGTGCTCGCTGGTGACTATGGTCTCCGCGCCAGCGTCGTCCCCGCACAACACGATGCGACGCCAGGAAGCGCAGCGTGGCAACGCTAGTCGCCATGGGAGCAGTTCGTCGCAGCTGCGACCGCAGTAATTGGAAATAGTTTGCGCGTCTGCTCCGCCATCCCGCGGGCACTCGACACCAACACGTAGGTTAAGCACGACAAAAAGTACTGCGCGGAGTCGTTGCTTCTTTCATAGTTCATGATGTTATCTTCTGAGTTAGGGTTACCAATAAAACTATATTACATTCAGTTTTATTCGGTTGGGGTCCATTGGCTAACTCTTCTCCAAATTTGATTAAAACAAATCCTGATTTTCCATTTGATTAAAACAAAGTAATTTATCGAAAAATATCATAATCCCTCATCAATCTTAATAAAATTGTGTTCTCTAAAATATTTTTGTCTTTTGAATGATGTTTTATTTATTTATCAAAGCAGAGAAAAAATATTTAAGATACCACATCAAAATGTTTAGATGGTATTTTCATGTTTTGTAGAGGCTTACTAAGAAAGAATTCTTTGTAATTTTATTTTTAAAGCGATGAATTAGAATGAAGTATGAGTTTTTTATTTTTCGCGACATATTTTCACCTGAAGTATCACGACCTTACATATATCATAAAGATATTTCTATGTAAACGGGAAGTTTTTCCTACACTTAATTATAATATGGGGTAATCTGTAGTATAACAAGAAATTGGTGCAAATCTTGGCAGGGTCGTCTAATTCTACTTAAAATTTAGTTCGAATATACTTTAAAAGTAAATACCCGCAATTTGTTTATTTAGTAAAAAGTTCTGCAACTGGATATTTTTGTTATGATCAGTGGTGGATATAGACAGTAATCAAGGTGGGGCTAACCGGGGAACATTTTTGTTTAAAAATTGGTTTTTAAAAAAATCAAATTTTATAAATATTACCTTTAATAAAATGTATCAAATACATAATTAACAATATGGTATTAATATTAACAACAATTATTTATAAAAGTTATTAATATGGTATTATTAATTTTATTATTATAGTATTATTAATAAAAATGACAATTATATTATTAATAACAATTATAAATAATAATTAATAATGAAGTAACACACAAAGTATGCTATTTATCAACTATTTTATCTGTCCAGGTCCAATGGAGGGGGTTATAGCCCCCTTAGACCCCCGCCCATTGATCTGCCACTTATGATGTATTCATAGGGCAATCTAATCTGACTTGAAGTGCTAATCTCGTCACCTTTACTAATATGTCGTTAAATTCTTGAATTTTTTTCATTGCGTTACTGTTTTCTATCACAAATTACTATCGATTGCAGTTTCGATTCGCCGAAATTTACTCTAATGCGTAAAAACTTAATATTTAACCTTAAACACCAATTAGGATTATATTGCATGGACATATAATGTAATGCACGTCAGATATTTTAACCTTTTATCTCGTAATATACAATAAGCGTTTATATAATGTACCGGAAGAAATCTCCATATCTGTTCAGACCTCCATAGAAAGAAATTGCACATCGTTTATATAATTAATTGTGCATCAATTTGAATAAAGTGTTAAATTTTATGTTAGATATCTAAAGATCGTTAAATACAAGTATCTGTTGGATCTAGTAAATTGGTAAATTGAAGAAATGTAACGAATATTAATTTAAGAGGGAACAGCAGAGACAGAGTGAATGTGCATGTACACTACTTCTAAATCTTCTACATTCATTATTATTTACGATATAACCTTTTGTAATTTTATCAATGTAGTCAATTTATAAAAAATACATTTTGTAGGAGTAAATAAAGGTAAATTGAAAAACTTCAAAGCAATAATTAATTACCTAATTCTGAAGGAATGTTTTTATCGGAACTTAAAATAAATAATGAATTTGAGAGAACACCATCTCACATTGAAATAGTGATGCAATACAAGAAGAAATGATCACAATATGATAAAGATATTTTTATCTTAGGGACCTACTATGACACGAGAGAGCAAAATTTGTAATGTTTCAAGAATGTCATTACAATGTATTGTTTTGATTTCAAGTCGTTAGAGTTATATTCTGGTTGTACCTGTTAGATTCACCTGTTACTTGTTAGTATTTAGAATAATTATTTAGTCGACGTTGCAAGTTTTGTTAAAACAATTAGTGAAAATGTTATAACAATATGTAACTTCATTTGAGGAATATTTTTACTCCACATGTGGATTGTACGCATTTGGCATTGATCGATTTCTGCTGAATCAGAAGATATACATGTAATTAGAAATATCTCTTGAAACACAGCAAGAATCCATTCCTCTAGCTATTATATATTTCTCCATAATACGCCAACGTTCACTACTGATACTGTCGAGACGTACACATCTAATTTATGTTTGGTCGAATGATCAAGTCGCATTCAGATAAAAGGATTGCAAGACATAATTGTGTAGCATTATCTGATACTTTCGCGAGACCGTTGCAAGACGAGTCATTAATCATTGAAAGAAAACTGATAACGGGACTATTTGATAAATGGTTTTATGCTAAATGAAGCATGTGCGTGTAGAAGGATAACACATAACATACGTAAGGTGAATATTAAGACTGCTGACTTTTCTCCGAATGCATGTTAAACTGTAAAAAGAGTACTAACAAAATATTCTAGTTTGTTGAAGACTGTTACTGATTAAGTGAAGAAAAAAAATTACCTTTAATTACATATTTATGATGTGTAATCTTAATTCTGAGATATATCATAAAATTGAGTAGAGGGTATTTCACTTAATTAAGGATACGATTCTATGTACTGTGGTATTTATTTACAAAGCTATTTTATTAAGATATAAGAACCATATTGGAAACCCTTCCAATCCCATGATACGCCTTTGTATGTGACAACTTGGATGCAGTATTATGCAAATTACCATTTACGTCTACCAGACATACAATAGATAAATTCAACATCGATGAAATAGCATTTACGGACATACAGAGTGGACATGAGAAATATTTAGTACAGGGACCGTCCCACAAGAAAACCTCTTTCCATTTCCTGCCTTGAAAAGGATGGTGCAGTCTGCGCAAGTTCTGTACGTATATTCCTAATTTGAAAACATCGTCCTCAGTTGAACCCTAACCTGCCAACATTGTTCCACAATTGACCTTGTCCAGATGTCACTGAGCGTCTCCCGTGCGACTGAGATATGGGTCTGTCATCGGTTTCAATGTAATCGGGTGCGAGGGATATGCATTGTTCCAGCGTTAAACATTCCTCGGAGCAGTCAACGGCATGATCTGTGGGTGAACGTCACACGAAAATAACACTGATAGGTCCGCAGTGTGTAAATATTTCTTTACAACCCGATAATTTCTTCTCTTATGAAGTGAACGTTTTTTGTTTTGCGCGTAACAAAATGGAGGTCAGCTCATTTACGGAGCTGAGAGACTTTCTCGTTGGACGGTACCTACAGAGGCGTAGATTAAAAGTTATTCGATGCGGCGTAAAGCAGGATAATTCATGCGAGTGTTTTCTACAGTTATTTGGAAATTAAGGTTGCTCATTGCACCTACTAATTTTTTTTACCTATATTTATTGTCAAAATTCCCCAGCACTTTCGTGGTAATTGGTCTCATGTATCTCGAGGCATATGAAAATCGCTTTATTTGCTACTTGTTCAGTCGGCTGTGTACTAGCCTTGTCTAAACACAAACAAGTCAGAAAACAGGATAGAAGAGAGAGACAGAGAGGAAAGTTACATTCGACTTTATTTCCCCAAGACCGTCTTGAAAACGCCAGCGGTTAGTGGCTTATACCCGGCTAGAGGAGATTACGGGACCAGAGGAAACTTGATATTGTCTTCGTGTTATCAGCCTCCGGTCTGTCGCACGAACCATTTCTTGCTCAGTTGCTGGCTTAGTCTGTGGCTTAGAGTGGTAGAGTGAAGTGTTGGCTAATTTTTGTCCCGCGTTAACGGACTGTAGCATTAATATGACAAAAAGTTACTCATGAAAGATATTAGTTCTATTTATGTGTTTAACGTTTTGAAATTCGCTTAAAAAGTCGCCTAACGATGCTAACGCTGCTTTGAGCGTTATTTGTTGGTGGAAGGTAGCAAAGTTAAAAAAGGTAGACCAAATTTACAAGAAAATAATAACATATTGAAATAAAATCATGACACTAGACAAAAGTGTTTGTGAAGAACTTTTCTACCCTGTATTAATATTTGAAGTAATTGCAATGACTAATTCTTACAATCTAAGTCTACAATTTTTAAAAATAAAATAAAGGTTAAGTTAAGAATATGAAAATATATGATTTTAATGGATTTTCCCATAAAAGACTTACCTTGGACCAAAAACTTTTAGTCACTGTGTTAAACTTGGGAATATATTCCTCAATTTCAAGACAATTTTATTTCAATCAGTCAATCCGTTGATGAGATATGATAGTGAATTTCTTCACCGACACGTAATTTCTTCACCGACAACAGCCGGTAGTTCAACTAGCAGCTTAAATAAGTAGTTTTTAAATTAAGTTTTCACTCGCTTCCTAGAAATGCGTCTTATAGAAGCGATACAAGATAATCCTCTCATTGAGCGGAGTAAATGTTTTTGAAAAGTTTTTGAATTGAGTATGTTGAATAACTATAACATGATATACGATTTTTTTCTTTTATTAACACTTAAACTACATTATCATCCAACAAACCTACATATTGATGGTTTATTTGTAACAAAATTGAGAAATCACATTTTAACCAACAAAAACTGATAACCGTAATATTCTCGTAAAAGAAAATTTCTGGAAGTTGCACATGATGTGGTTTTTAAGATTGTTTATCTTAAACTTTAAAATACAGGCCAATATATTTTTCATATAATTATGTTGCTTTTTAAAATCCTGATACTGGGAAACATTGTTTGTGTTTTAAATCCAGAGTGTTTCCAAATGAATGCGAGAGAGGGAGACTGAAATTATCGTAAAATTGAACCACTTTCAGTGTGTAATTTCATGTAAATTAGCCACGAGTTCCGAGAAGTACTTGCGTCGTCACGGAGTGAGGGAAATAAAAACCTCCCTGACAAGATCAATATCACCCACATGACACGAGTATTCCACTCTACATTCAGTCTCAAAAAGAGTGAGAAAAGTAATTAACACTAAGATGCAAAGAAACTGTTCATGTGGTCCACATAGCTATACATGTTTTTTCAGTCGCGTCAGGAGTGAAAATACAGTTGTCTTCTCGAGGAATGAATAATTTCATTCATGACTGTAATTTAAAATCAATGAAAGTGAGAATTCATAAGTTGAAAGTCAGTACTGAAGAAACTGAAATTAAAGAAAAATTATGTTTTTATTTTAAACATTGTTTTATAATAACTACGTAAAATATGTCTAATAATTAGATAATTAACTGTCGTTGGTTAAATTATTAAGTTTTATAATTAACTGGAAGATTCATAGTGATCATAGCTATTATTATGTGTTAATTTACGAGAAAAACTAATGTTCTTTTCTGAGACAAATATCCGACGGACGCGTATGCTTGTAGGTAATTTACAAAACTGTGTATCGTTTGATTATCAGATTTCGGAGTTATATCGATTGCGAGAATCGATTTTCTTTACACAAAGGACGTCGTCAACAGCAACAAAACGTAAAAAAGAATAAGATAAACATGATTACTATCAAAAAATGCTCCGGTGCAACTACGTAGAACGTACGTCATTTTAAGGATAAACAGAGAATGAAAACTTAGTAAATATTGACTTTTCAATTGTCTCTGTGAACTCGGTATCGAAAAATGATCAATGGCAAGGTGGGTGATATTTGACTTGAGGATGTATCACTCGTAATTTTAATTAGATAATTCGGTCATAGTATTCGATCAATATGTTTACAGATTTCTTAGTGTTCCTTGTGTGGTGAGTCTCCGTACAGACTCTGTAGGTTGAAGCCTGCGCGGAGGGCATCACAAGGGGGAGGATTTGGAGGGTGGTCGGGATTCCTGGCCATTAGTCAATCAAACGCAGTCTGTGTATAAGCTCTTTTACTCACACTCAGAGAAGGAGAATGCGTGGCTGGTCAGAGAGCGAGAAGCTGAACCCCAGTAGGTGCGATCATTCCCGACGGTTGGTGTGCGGCTGTCAGACGTCCAGGTTCGGCGGTTGAGGAGCGTTCCGCTTCCCTCAGCTCGGAGTTCCTCCTTCGGTCTCAGGATGGCCTCGTCTCCTCGTGGCCTCCCGTCTGTTGGTGCTTCTGACGTCTCTCGGTGGTGTATCTGAGATCGAACCTCGGGACCCCTTCCTTCAGTATGACAACTGATCGTGACGTCACCGTCTCCTGGCCCAGTTCAGCCCTCTCTGTGTCTCCCTGACCCAGTTCATACAAATAGTTGACATTTCTTTGTATGTCTTCACCATCTTGCTCAAGCCAACATCTTAGCAACGATATCTTCACGACACTTGAATGGTATAATCTGCTTGAAAATCTTTTAGGAATTTAAGTTGTGTGTTTTGGCCAATATGTTTAAGCGAGCTATTGAAAATGCAAGGAAATCAGTAAAATTGATGTTTTTTCGTATGACGTTTGGAATTAAATAGAAGGGAAGTGCTTGGATATATATTTTCCAAAATACATCGAACAAAATTACATATTTAATTTTTTTGGACATGGAGAACAAAAAAACATAGTTACTTCTGATAAGGAAAAAACGGAATTATAGTTAAAATTAATATTCAAGAACTAGATAGAAATGTCTAAAAATATAAAATTTAAGAAAAGCAGAAAAGATAAATCGAGAGTTATCTAAAAATTTAAAGTCATTCAATAATTTAAAATGTGATAAAGATAAATTAAATAAGGCCAAAGAGTTAAAAAACACTAAAATTAAAAGACTAAAAGTTTTTAGTCGGCTACAGTTTAACTTCGATGCAGAACCATGTACGTATATGGCCACCGAGTTTTACGATGATCTGGCTCAACAAGTTTAAAAGACCCTATTCGATTCACGTAGTGTATAGTTTAATTAAATATTTGTCAAATGGAAGTGTCTTAGGAAATAAAACAATTGTAAGAGTTCCTTTCTTTTGAAATGTTCTAAGATGAAACTGAAAAATTGAATACCTTTCTTACATTGTAATAAACTTCGAAATATAATATAATACTCTAATAACTAATTCTACAACAATTAACGACCATGATTTATTTAATAAGAACTAAGTTCATCAGATTTTGCCATCTGCAACTCAAAAACATTAACAGTGTAAAACTAAATTTATCTGCGATGTTAATTACAAAGGTTAACAAGATTTTGAAATTACCTGATGTGTTTCATGACAATTCTCTGGTCATACGTCGGCTCATAGTGATTATTCAAACTGTATATTTAGATGAGTATTAAGTACATTATTATTTAGCATTTCAAATGGAGATACTTCTTCATTTAGCCTCAATCTACTTTTATATTTCGATTTATTGTTTAAGGAGTTTCTTACTAGATGTACCATTATGAAATTCAAGAGGAATATCAGTTATTTGATAGTTCACTTAATTATTACTTAAGGTCTATTAAATAACGTATCTTTTGCAGGAATGAAATCATTTGAGTGCGCTCCCCGATGAATCGAGATAGATAATCTAATAGTAGTCTGTGTTGTGTGGGTATCTGCGTCAGTTATATTGAATCACTAGGAAAATATTGATCTACAAGTTTAATTTAATATCTGAATCAAAGAAGATACGTTTGAATTTATTCAATAATAATTTCAATCTTCCTTTTCTGACAGGGGCAAATTATTGTAAACATTAAATATAAGGGAGAAAGAAACACCGTGATCACAGAGCAATCAGAGGATACAGAATTTTTCACGAAATACGCTATCTTACTAAGTTACTTGCAGTAAAGAATTACTTTATCTATTCATTAGGCATGTTTTGATCTGTAAAATTGCTAAAGTAATGTTAGACTTACAAGTATAACACAAGAAATTTGAACTCCATTGATGTCGGTAATACTGCACTACGAATGTTGCCACAAGCTTGTAATTTATTAAAAGATTTCACTGGTCTTCAATCCTTGTGCCAGTGTAACTCCATAGTAGTCAGCCTAGTTATTACTATCTCATAGTGAAGAAAGTTCATAACCACTTACTTTCTCAGTTTTACGTTATTATATTTCAAATAAAAGGAATTTTTTATTTATTTAATTAAAACAATTTAATCTTGAAGTTCATGACCAGAATATATGCTTCTCTGTGACTTTATATGTATGAATCTACATACGTGTAACACACCACATGGCTATGCTTCGCTAAACATGTACCACGAAATTCCAAATAGTGAAACGAATTGTGTCAACCAATGCTATTCAAACCACTGAGGTTTAGATGAAACATCGTAATCCCATGGGATCCTTTTGCGCTAGGATTGAGTTACATACTGATGTGACACAGGCAACGTAAACGAGAAGGCACTTTTCAGATTGCTTCCCGCTTCAAATTTCCTTCAAAGGGAATTACGCAAGAATGAAGGTGACTGTCGAAATTTGTGAAGTAAAAGGTGGTATGAGAAAAATGTGGAATGGAAAGAGAAACGCTGTTCTATGTTTTCAACGGAAATTCAGTGCATGCTTTATACTGTGAGAACAGTTTAGTGAATGATCACAGTTATCGCTTTTCCAAATTTTTCATTACTTTTGTAATGTAAACGAATAAAATTTACTTCGGCGATGAATTAAGGCAGATAATTATTATATCAATATTAATAATATTTTGAAAGTAAGAGAAAATTCACCTTTCTCCTTTTTATATATTCTGATATCCCCTTTTATTCTGCATTTTGCCATTTTCTCGAAAATATTAATTTATCATTTCAGATTTATTATCCCTTGATGTACATGCGTTTATATATTTGGCGAATTCATCAATTATTCCGTCGTGTGAATGTGATTATTAATGTATTACTGATTGAATCAACATATTAGATCAACTCAGAACATCTTTATAAGATCAAAAAATGAGACCTAATATGATTATCACGAAATATATGCGGTTAATTGTTATGAGACGAAATGAAAGAAACGTTTTAATAACTTTACTCTCGCAATACTTAGTATTGCTTAGTAATGCTTACCTCGCAAGTCAGTAAAACACTTTCACTTGGATTTTACTCTTTAGTATTTGGCCTTGCAACGCTGTTGCCATCTCAGATATTATCATTGGGGGGAGGGGGGAGGGGGGGAGGGAGTACTAATACTTCCTCCATAATTCAAAGAAAATCTTATAATACAATAATAGTATTAATAATAATAATAATAAATAAAATGTCTTTATTCCGGGGCAAGGTTCAGGCCATCATGCTTGCTCTTCCTCCTGACCACTATTTGCATACATACAATACATACAACATACATATCCAATAATATAAAATGTTCATACAACATACATTTATGAATAACTATAACTAAAATTGGAGGATAGATTCTACTTTACTCGGGCGTAGCAATTTTATAATGGTCTACTTTTCCTAGAACATTCATAACATTTTAATCATTGCTCGAACGACAGTTTGGTTTTCTGGTCCATTTAAGAAGCGTATTCTACAATATTCTTGGAGAAACAGTTAAAATCGATGTCTGTTTTTCTTATTAATAATTTATTTCATGAATATTGTAGTATAATTACAACTATACTATGTATAAAAGTATAAATATTATAATATATATTCATTTAGTATAAGTTCTCCAGAAATAATTAATTGGGCAGCCATTTTATCCTGTTGATGTTTCACACTTGTCTGTTGTATTTCGTATCATATTTTCAAAGCATTATTTCTTTCTCCGTATTTGATCCTTTAAATTAATTAACAAACAACGTTTTCCCGAGAACGAAAAGTATTACAGATTTTTGCACTTGTACTCGAATCTAAGGAAACTCCTCGATACTTAGTATATTTTCAGGCTACTTATCGGAAAAACAGACTGTCGATGAAATAATTGCTGGATGTATTTGAACTACCCCACTTCCACGTCACTCGAACTACGAGATCATTGTATTTGGCTATTTTCTCTTGATGGCTGTGTGGTTTTGAACAGTAGTTTAAATATTGACCTACTTTCCCCAACCCCTCCTCCTCTCACACAACCACAATAGAACAACAAATTCAAAACTGTTGCGTTGTTTTAGACAGATTTCAAGTAAAAATCATGTTGGAACATAAATTTATCATGAAATCGTACTCAAAGCGTAGTCCTTTACGCTCCTTTGTGAATGATGTGCGAGTTCCAAATATGTTGAACCTCACATTGATTATGAACAATACAAAACATTTATTATTTTCTATTCGGATCACGCAACTGAACTCAACTTGGTTCGCAAGTTTCGTCTCCAGACATCATTGATTTGGTGGAATAGAGCTGTTTGTTTCCAATCACATTGTACACTTTCAAAAAATGTTGTATATCTGTTTATTACTCATGCACACAAAAGAATGTTTTTCATTTTGGTTGTTTCCTTGTGGTATTAAATTCTAGATGGACGTAAGAAACATTACTAAGGAGTTCGAGTTTGTCTTTTTTCCGGTCATTTTACATTTATCACAAAGATTAATTAATTAGAAGACAATTGATTAGAAAATGTGTTGATAAATGAAAATAGGTCTATCACGAATGATTAACTACGTGAAGATGAATATTAAATTCCCCTATACAAATGCATGTTAAACATCCCCTATGCAAATGCATGTTAAAAATCCCCTATGCAAATCTGTACCATTCATCAAACTTAGTGAAATTGTGTGTAACGGCCTGGTAAAGACAGTTACACACAATTTCAGTAAGTTTGATAAATGGTTCTGGTAAAATAACCATATGCTATTTTTACCCATCTCTAGGGAAAAGAATAGCTGTTAGTGTGTGTGTAATTCCTTCACAAATCCTAGCAGTTCGTTGAGCATTGATGTTAAGGACGATGCAACGGGTAGATGAGGGATGTGTTTCTGTGGAGATATCAACACGATTTTAAGCGTTTTTGATTAAACATTAACTACCATAACAATTTGCGATAAAATACTTGTTAGTTATATCATTTGTTATAATTTTTCTACATCGTGGGAATAATTTCTAGTGTACCAGTAACATACAGAAATCTAGTCAACAGAGTAAATGTTTGCTGAACGCATCAAACAAATGTAGATGTTAACAATATTTTCTGGTAAAATAGACCATATGCTAAAGTGTAAAGATAAATTGTATTTTGAACTTTAATGAGTGTATGTTATGTATTATTTTTGTATATTATTTGTGTTGTACACTTTAATGTGTAATGTAATAATAAAATGCGCTCACGTTTGGCAATAAAATAAAGCAACAGATCACATACCGTATTTGCTTCGTGACCTGAACTAACATTTCAGAGACGCCCAAATGTCACGTAGTAATTTAATACTTGAATTACGGCGAATGACGCTACACATACAGCGTCTGACTCTCCCATTGCTTCCTTAAATGTTACGAACACCAACACAAGGAAAGGAACGAGTTGACTTATCGCGCTATGGCGAGTACATACCGTGCACTATGATAAACTACTACCCTTTTGAATAAAACTCACGTTCTGTAATGTGTTAGGAAACCCTAATTAAGATGTTTCGTGCTTCCGTAAGTCAAATGCATAATAAATTCAGTATCTTCAAACATTGAGCAAGTTTAAATTGCTTTTCTTGACAACTTGAAAATAGAATGCTACAGTTTTGACATGACCCCCCTCTTTTAGGTACTCGTGATTAACATTGATTAATGCTTGTATTAATCTCTAGAAAGGTTTGTCAGCGAACATTTTCTTTTTAAATGGTAGTTTAACAATTTTGTATATTATTCACTCGCCTCATATATAATATAATACCCGATGAGAGGTCAGTTTCACTAGGGAAGGTTTCCAAGGTTATTAAGCTTCACGATATGTGGTATCGTTACAAAATGTATGTGAAAGTGCACAGCGTAAATAATTTCTCATATCGATGGGGTTTAATGCTTTAAGACTTCAATGTGACTATTAGTTAAGTGATTTAATTAAAACGAAAGAGTTAATCAGGTTAATGAGTTATTTTTTTTACCGAACATTTTTACTTATTTGATAAATCTATTCTGCTTTGCAAGCAAAACTCATTTGTTTGAAATCATTCCTGGAACAAACATGTTCGCGATTATGATGTCGGGTGTGGAAACCTCTACCGTAATATCATAGCTTCCATCTCTGAACCATAGTCGTGGAGTGTTCATGCAAAACCCAGAAATGAGGACAAATGAAGAGGTTAAAGGGAGGGAAGAGGATTACTACCGGCGGACACGAACCGCACGGAGGGTTTCCGTCCCGGTAACCTATTGGACGCACCCGACGCCGCACTGTTGAGCTGTTGCTGGCCCCGATCGGTATCGTCGCAACAAGTGGCCGGCGGCAACAGATGGCCTCTGGCCTCGAGCCAATTGTCAGCACGCCAACGGCAGATCTGTCTCTCACAGGGGCTCTCTGAACGGTCATAATTTTCCGAGTACTTAGATTCAATAGCCAAAGGCATGAGGTTTAAAAGTACTTCAAAGAATAAAAGTTCTGCGATGTCCTGTTCCAACTATATTGACTACTGAATTTCCAACAATATTACTACTGAAAAGCGAACCCTCCTTCTTCTATCCACCTCCTACTACTCCTAGTATCACTAGCTCTTACTACTCCTATTAACACCTCCACGAGGGCCAAGTGGTTGGTAAACACATCTAACAGACCCACCTACTAACAATAGCCCTCCCACCTTCTATTGCTCCATGTAGATAAGCTTCAATAGCACGCTACATTTCCCATTTTACAAATACTACAATAAAACGAATTGACTTAATTTTTTTCTTATCATCCAATATAAATAACTTTTCGTTCTGGAAAATATATTATTTCTGTATTTCAACAGACTACACTACAACACTGCGATATTGAACACTGCGAATCACTTTCAACATCACGTTATAACATTTACGTTTTAAAATATGTCGGTAAGAAATTTTGCGTGTTCCCATATATTTTCTAGAGACTCTTCTAACGTAGGGTTTTTGTTCCACCCCCTTCACGCTCCACAATCCTTGGATTGTCATTGGACGAAAGTTATGCAAACATCGTACTACAAAGGAAACACATTTTCGTGTATTTATGGAGGGTTATTCTATTGTATTCAGGCCCAATGAAGTCCTCTCTAGAAAATGAGAGAAAAAAATCCCTACTTTTGAATTATCCCCATGCATCACATTTGGAAAAGGGGTTTTGCGTGTCAACAAGATTAAGTTGTTGGTAAACCTATATAAATAAAAACTTGGAGTGTGCCCCACTCAACTTTCCAATTATAATTCATTACACAAATTCATATCAGTATACACCAATTATTATTAAAAATTTAAGATCGAAGAAACACAAAAAAATCATAATATATTATAGTTATTGAACTGGATAACACATTATAAAGATCAATTGGTTTCAAACTATTATCATCACATTACATAGTACACTCCTGAACATAATATCTGCACATACAAGTACAGATTTCATGAATTATCTTATACTTTAAACTCTTTGCAATAGCCCTATAGGTTGATATAAAAAGCACCTTCGAGATTTTGCGTAATCAATTTTCGCTGTATCTAAAAAACGGTGCGACGTACAGAAACGCGGGTTAGCAATCTATACGAGGAATTAACTGACCAATAAAAATACCTCTATGCATATTTTCAAAATTTTGAATTTTAAGAATTTCGAAGTGGAGCGCGATGTGTTAATGAAGTTGGTATGAGCTGTCCAGAAATAGGCTTCAGTTCCCAATGTATTCAAAGCCAAATCTCAAGTTTAGTTTTCATGCATCAATTTGTTCGGCAGTTATCAGGGGAACAAAATTCTTAACATACATACGAACATACATACACGCATATGGCACTGGGTATTATCGCCAAAATGTAAAAAGAGACTCCTGGAGCCAATTCGTAAAGATCCGACGAGATGTTGTTTTTTTCGATCGATTACAATATTTTCCTTACATACTCCGTGTAATTAGAAAGAAACAAAGGTTAATTTATATAAGACAAAATTATAATGGAAATTTACAAAAAGAAATTACAAAATACAGATGTATATCTGGATGTGGCAAAATGCATGTATTAAAATTGTATGAAGTACACCCCTTCTCCATTTATGAGAATTATGAAGTTAATTTGCATTTGCAGAGGAATAGTTTCTTGTATGTCGATCCACAAGAATCGATTGCAAGTTCAGTTGCAGTGGATCGTACTTTGAGGCAAGATCCTGTATCCCCGATGCCGCTAGAGACGAGCATCCGCTTGTCCGTCTGCGGAATTCCCTAAAGATCTCTTCGGAAGAATTTTTGCACTGAATCCCAATATTGGATTTCAGATATCCCTTATTCACGGAAATTTTACCGCTTGCTTATGCAATGGAGATGGATGTATGGAATATTTTGTTCACATAATGGAATTTGTAGAAGATGATAAAGTATTCGGACCAACTGCGATATTGAAATCCGTGAATTCTTAGAATACAATTCTATAAGCTTATCATATTTGTCTTTAAAGTAGTTTATAGTATTGGTGAGAGAATATCAAATTTTAATACTTTGGATATGGTTTATTGAATATAAGGTGAGGTAAATTTCATCCAATTGTATAATATTTTCAATAAATGAATTACTATGGTTCTCATTCTTGCTTGGTAGCACGTATGCCACTAAGTTAATCTATGAGGCATTGTCTTGACTGACTGACTGACTGACTGACGTTCTCGCTCATTCATTCATTCATTAATTAACTCTACTACTCAGGAGAGAAGACTCTACTATTCAGGAAAGAAGACTATTTTGACAGGATGTTTATATTGTATCATAGAGACAGTCTAAGAAAGGATTGTATGAAAATTCAGATCTTTAATGGATGATTTAGGGTCAAATATGATTTTGCCATTCTTGCAATTGTACTATATTTTACAAACTATTTAAGATGTAATCTCGGTTTTAGTATGAAGACAATGTTGATTTAATTTTCGGGTTTTTCGATATTTTCTTACTAATGGTGCAAATAAATAATAACGCTTTCTGGTTTTTATAATTTGCGCGAGCAACATAGTTTATTTGTTTCGCAGTATTTCACGAAATAATTAAGACGACACTTCAAATTTCTTAAATGCATCAAATATCTTAAAACTGAATTGAGAAATTTTTGGTATCATATTTAAATGGGTGATAATGTTAAGTGTGTTGTCCTCACCGACCGACGAGTAATTCATTTATTAACGCAGAGAAAAACGATTGAAGAACATGAAATTTTAGGAGGATGTTGCTTTTGTGTTGTGGAGGTTCACAAAGAAAAAAGTTTTCCAAAATTTGATTTTACGTGCGAGAATAAGGGTTAAATGTATTTTGTAGTACTTTCGCCATATTTCACAGAAATGTTTTGAAGTGTTTCGGTTTTATGTATGTATGTATGGTTTTGTATGTTGTACGCAATTTTGTCGACTGTAATTGACGAGGGCTAAACCATATCATTACAACAAATTCTCCTATGCGAAGTCCGGCAGGGTTGACTATTAATGTATTCATATTTCCAAATTAATATATTTTATTTCATAAAAAATAATATTTTGAATTGTTTATCAATTTTTTTTCAAAATTATATTAGCAATTTATTTTGATGAAAAGCATTTAAAGTTATCATCAAGTTTTAAGAATCTTACATCTAAATGGAACTACATTGAAGATACAAACTAATTGTCTGAAATCGGATATGTATTGACAATATAATATGGACAGTCCATAAACAAAAGGCCAGGTGAATGTGGTGTACGTAAGTTGAGTAGGTGTGTTGTGTTCGGGAATTGGTTCGAAGCGGATGGTGCCGTAGACAGTACACATGTGGCAATAGCAGGAGATCCCGCGTTCGGGTACCGGTCCGTCGCGATTTTCACCATAAAGTGAACGATACAAACTTTCCTCCTCTAGTAGGTTCTCGGAAGTTGTGAGATTACAATCCTAACACGTGTTAAATAACTAGTTTTATCTAAAATAACATGTGCGAATCTAAATTTGTTTTTAAATTTTAAACATTTACTGTGGTTCCCAGATGGATTGAGATATCGATCATGTTTGGATTGTGTACAATTTTTTCCAGTTACAACCAGTTCCTATGCGAGAACAACACGAGAGAGATATTGTTTCTTACCACACATGATATATTTGGTTTCATTCTCTACGAATATGGTTATTAAATATGGTTATATTGGAAGTCGTCGACGTCGTTATAGATTCCAGTTACATTCCCAAATTTCATTATTACTTCCAGTAGCAAATTTTCGCTCCATATAAATACATTATCACATAATCAAGGAAAAATGATGGGTCTCTTTACAGACATATATATTTATCGGCTTTCTTAGTCATTCCGTTTTCTAACAAAATAATGAAATATAGTATCAAAAAGTGAGCTTAAAGAAACAATTATATATTAAATGTGTTGGGTGGTAACCAGAGGATATTGAAAAAGAGACATTTTCTAACCTTTACTTGAAATAGTATCTGAAATGATAAGAAATTACTCTGTAATTTAATAAATGTTCACGGTCCGTACCAACATATAAAATAACTCAAAGAATGTTCATGGTACAACAGTCGGTGTATAATCTTCGATAGGGTTACACAAAAATGTAATATATAAATATGAATGTTTGTATGTTAATTGCTCAGTGTGTAAATCTAAACCGTTTGATGGAAATTTATCAAATTTTGTGATATTGTGTGGACGGGCCCAGAAATGATTGTTCGCTATTAAAAAAATATTCGTCACTCGCAAACAAAAATTTATGCGTTTTTCGCTAAAGTACTATGCGGGTAAGAGCAATTCATTCAACATGAGTATCGGAAAGGATGGCGGGTATGGCGTGGTGGTCCTGTGCAAATATTAACATTTTTTTATCTTATTAAATGTATCAAATATATGTAAATATGTGAAACTGTTGAGAAGAGATCAATTCACGTGGAGAATTTATTAGATCAGCTCTGTTTCTTCGAGATATATTTATTTGAATATGTTGTATATTTACTGTACTTTACTAGTTGGATAATAAATAATAAACTTTATAAGTAAAAAAGCAGTTTCAAACTGCATGACCACGTGAAGGACAATAAACTAATTAACGCTCCAGAAGCAAGCAAGGGACCATCCCATCAATTCCGATCAAGGGTCCTAAGGCAGAGGCGGATTAAACATTTCAACATACTCCTAACGATAAAAAATAGTTCGACGCGTGTTATAGTATTAACAAATACCAACAGTATTGTATTTAATAAAACACAGAAAAGTCATTTCACATGTACTTATAATAGTCAAACTATAAATCATTCTGAAAGTATTGTTGATAATTCGTAACTTAAATAACACTAAATTCCCTAATAATTATTTCAATTGATGCCGTCCCTAGTCAAGAGTCGAGCGAGTCTTTATAAAAAAATCCGCCTCTACTCGAAGGAAAACCGGAGAAAAACCCGGGCCAGCATGGGGCTATAGAATTAATGTACACAACCGTGTCAGGGTTGAGTTTTTATATACAACTAAATGTATATGAATAATAAGACATATTACTAGCATGCAGGAAAATTGTTTTGAAATAGTTGTCAGATATTTTGAAAGTAGTACAACAATGGCGTGACAAAGTAAAAGACGGCTTTAATTTTTATTAAAATCAATAAATTATTTTACAGTGTAAAAGCACTGATGCAGAAGGAAGCTTTTAACAGCGGATTTGAAGAGATTCAAATTAATAATACCTTTTATATTTTTGGGTAGGGAATTATATAGAACGATTCCCGAATGATAAGGCTTTTTTTTTGGTAAAGCGCGATTGACATTCTCGGACGATGAATATTATTCCTATTGCGAGTATTGTGTTCGTGAACGAGACTGTTTTGTATGAAACAAGGATGGCGCTTAAGTAATTCGGTCTTACCAAGCACGACTGTTTTATAAATATAAAGGGGTAAAGATTTTGTGATTCTATTGTGAAATGACATAGACACTATTTTGTCAGTGTTTACAAGGAGGCGATTTGCATGGAACCAAGCCGAGAGGTTCTGAGCATTGGCTTGTTTACATAGTACATTAGTGTCATCGGCAAAAAGAACCATTTTCAATCTGATGTGGAAGACATGTCGTTCACATACAACAAAAATAGTATAGAGCCGAGAATTGAACCTTGGGGAACTACGCGAGTTAGTGGCTTTGTTTCTGAAAGGCAATGCTGAAATACAGTATTTTTAGTATCTGATATTTCGACCTGTTGGTATCTATCTTTTAAATAGGAAGTCAGCCACTGATGTGCATGTTCACGAATGCCAAAGGATTGTAATTTTGAAAGGAGAAATTCGTGATCAGTGACATCTAATGCTTTAAATAAATCAAGAAAAACACCCCTAAGATTTTCTCCATCGTCAAGAGAAGTGGTTACATCATTAAAAAAAGAAAATATGGCGCTGGTGGTGGAAAAGAATTTCCGAAATCCGTGTTGATCTTCAGAGAGAATGTTATTTTTTGATAGAAAATCTGGATGACGTTTATAGAACAATTTTTCAAGATTTTTGAGAAAGTGGGTAGTAGAGAAAAAGGTAAAAAATTATCAATATTGTGTTTGTTTCCTTTCTTGTATAGAGATTTCACTTAAGCTCTCTTAAATGTATTAGGAAACACCCCTTCCGATAAAGAACTATTAAATATATTTATGAGTGGATTTAATTTAACGTGGGACGACAATTTAACAATAAATTCTGGTATATCATATTAGAAATTACAGGATTCACTGACACCAAGGATGAATATTTACAAGAAGTCGATCACGACAGCATTGCTTGAACACGCAATGGAAGTGCCACTTGGTTAAAACATTTGTTGAAGACTGTGTGGAAGATAGCTACATTGACACGCATAGAATTGAAGATGAATGTCTCAAGGCCGTTCGTTCTGTACTCGTCGATCATTATACTACAAAAATGAATCGTAAACACTACACACCAAACCAACACCACGCCGTCACCGGTCGTCTTTCCTCCCTCCTCACGCAACATACCTCGCCCTGGCGGCAGGGAAGATACTAGACACTAACTCTATGAATTACCACCAGATGGCAGTACCATTCGGCGTTTGTTTTTGGAAGAAATTCTTATCCCCTGAGTGATCCATCTATTGTATTTCTTTGTGTTAATTAATTTGCATTTTATTGGAATCCTACAGTTGTAATGTTTTAGGAATGTTGAAACAAATACATTGAATTTGTCGTGGGTGTTTTGGCAATTGTACACATCTTCCCAAGTTTCCTCACGCAAATAATATGTAAATATGGATAAATTAGTGTCGTTAAACTATCTAGGATACTTGTAAATGATTTTAAGTGGTTTCAGTTTATCTTCAATGGTCAACACTTGAGCAAGGTGATCGCTGTATGCGGCGCACAACACTTCAGAGAAATACGAGATTGTTGACAATTTGATAATAATCTGATCTAGCAATGTTTGAGATGAACTGGAGAGGCGAGTGGGGTCGTTTATCGTAGTTACAAGGTTGAAGGAGTCGATAAGATTCTTGATTCGATTCATTGGTGAATTTGCGTAATCGGAAGAACTCAGGAAATCTATGTTAAAATCACCACATTTAACGATAGATTATTTGGATTTACGTGCAATACCTTTTAAAATAATCTCACAATTCGGAAAAAAGTCAAGATCTGATCGAGGTCTATAAATGCAATAATACCTATGTCATTAAAATTAACTGCAGAAAATTGGAACATGCTATCAACGCTGAAGTTCTCGTAGTCTGACAATTGAGACGATAAAATATAATTACGAACGTCAATCAATCAAATCAAAATGAGCTTTTTATACACAATTCAAAAGAAATACAATATTTAAAGTTTTATTATATTATACTGGCGGGTCAGAGGGCCCATGCGCCGCTAAATGAGCCTTTGATTGTCGTGGGCTGTGCATACTGTACCCTGGTATTTACTCTTAACGAATTTCTAGTTGCATTGACGGGTAATCGCGACTGAATAATTATTAGGTAAAATAAAGCAAAGTAGTAAACTATAATAATAATAATAATAAGGAAAAGGGGCATAAGAGTTGCATTTGGCGGGTATACTGAAAGTTGTGATGTTTTACGATCGTAAGCGGAAGGCTGCAACTAGAGTATTCGTGAAGCTCCGTTGGGAACCACGGAAAACCGACGGTCAGGGCAAGAATAACAAGTAAAGATTACAAAGTGACAAATAATAATAACCTAGTTAACAATTTTGTTCTTTCTTTCCTCCCTCCCGGAGCTGTGGAGCTCCGAACAGGTGTCTAGGTGACTTGACTCGATCGGCTGCGCTTTGAATACGAAACCCCTCCAATGTTTTCCCGAAAAAGAAAGTACATATCTTCCCGGCAGAATCATTTTTCACGCACACTCTGATGACACATAAACGAAAATATTACCTTAATAAACTACCGAGAAAATAAAGAACAATAAACATTTGATTGGATTGATGTATTTAAAATTTCTATTTATTTATTTTCAAATTTGCGAATTAATTTTTTCCTTATTACCTTCACGCACCGTAGAAAAATACCTAACAGTTCCTTGAATTCGTTGTTTCCCTCCCTTAGTATTATAATTCCTAATCTTTTATTCCCTTTGAATCCAACATAGACGCCATCTTTCTGTTGCCTCTCACGTTAACAGGATATGTACAAAATCCTCCGTTTTCCCGCAGAGAACGCAGATGGCTCTTTGTTTTTATTTTTCTAATAGCTCAACCGCCCGTTCGAAACCAAGCTAGACCACAACGCGCTTTCCTCCGTAACTGATCGATATAGTTTTCTATACCCCAGTCTGAGTCGAGAAGTTTTTGTAGAGAAAGTGATATTTTATCCAGTCAATCTGCTTCGAGTATTTGCGACTGTATGTCAATTATCCTTCTTTTAATGTTATCGATAAATATAATATCATTGTAGATAAATTCTCCCCACATGTTACAAGAACTCTTTTACTTTTCGAACCCACCCCGTTGGATACTCTCTTAAATTCTCTTCACCGAGACATGTGGCTTCAAGCGAGTTTCCGTCTCTGAATAATTTAACGAAAAACATTATTACACGCTGTTTAATTTCAACACTAATTCTTAAGTATTCAAATTCTTTGAAAATTCCAGAGTTTGAAACGTTACGAGATAATCGCATAATATCTTTCAAATAATTTTCTGCTACAGATTCAAGGATTTTGGTGCTGATTCAAGACCTCAAATTTCACCCCCGTATGTCACGGTTGGCGTAAGTGCACCACGGAACACTTTATCACAAACATTGACTTGGATATCAGGGATTTTGTATCTCATTTGATTTATTATTTTGACAGCAGCCACGCCTTTTACGCGTGCTGTTTTAATTTGCGAGTTCCGTGACCCATTCATAGTGAAGTTCATTCCTAAATACTTAAACATTTTAACTCTATAAATTTCTCGGTTTCCTAATGTTCAAATTTTATTTTTACTGTACACTGTACCGTTTTTGAAAGCTATAATTTTGGTTTTCGACTTTCAGTGAAAGATCCGAGCTGAACTTTTCAAGTGTGTTTAGACACTCTTGGAGATCCTTTATTGATTTCGAGCAGATAACTAGATCGTCGGCGTAAAGAAGTCCACGTGATACATTTATTTCCGGTACCATAATATTAGATTGATTCAGCTTTTCCATAATATCGATGAACAGAAGAAATAGTTTAGGTGATAGTACGCAACCCTGTTGAACCCCTAGTGATAGTCTTACGTTAGTTGTTAAGTCACCATTGTCACATCTCACACAGAAAAAAAAACATCCTTGTACATTCCATGAAGTAAGTTTATCATTCTAGAATTCCACGATTCCCTTGATGCTTAGTTTGGAACATAACTATTCCCTATTGACTGAGTCAAACGCTTTTTCAAAATCGACAAATCCACAACATAATTTACCTGTTTTCAAGTTTATTTCTGTCTTAATGAGAGTATTTAGGGATGTGACGTTATGCATAGTAGAGACTCCCACCTGGAAACCGCATTGGTAAGGGGATATGACCTTGTTTTTGTCACACCACTTTTTTAGTATTTCGTTTATTACGCGACAAAATGTTTTTCCCAAAATTGGTAGTAACGAGATACCACGATAGTTTTCTGGTGAGTGAATATTTCCTTTTCGAGAATTATGTTCGGTTCTAACCGCCATATTTCCTAAATAAACTGAGGTGGAAATTCATCAATCCCTGTTGTTTTTTAGTTATCTATTGAATTTACAGCAGAATTTACTTCGTCATATGATACATCATGTTCTAGACTGTCAACCCACACTGAAACAAATCCGCACGTAACTACTTCTCCTTTGCTTAATTGCATGGGTTTTTGACGGCAGAGAAGATTTTAAAAATATTCTAACCACTGATCAGGTGTTATATTACTTCTTTGCCTCTTTGAAGATTTTAACTCGTTAAGTTTTTCCCTGATTGCATTTCCCTTTGTTGCTTTCAGAATCCTTTCTATTCTTTTGATTTCATTTGCTCGCCAACGACTTTTCTTATCAATGAGTAAAGATTTATATTCTTGTGAATATGTAACGTAGCTTTGACAAGCTGCCTGAGTGCCAAGTATACAATAAATTTCCAGAGTTTTGGTAGCTCTTCTGTGGCTATTGTAACATTCTGAGTCAAACCAATTTTCCGTCATTTTGTTTGCGTTCTTAATATAGCTTTTCATTATGTGCATCACACAGCGCCTTTTGAATAGTTGCGATTTGCGCGTCCGCACCCCCCCCCCCCCCCNAACCTGAACTAGCGCGACCGCGAATACTTCTTTCTTTTCCTCATTCCATTTGTAACAGGTCATTTTGCGAAATACCATGGGTTGAAGATGTGGCTAGGATTCGTTCAATTTCAATTTCAAAACAACATTTAATGAGAGATGGTTTGATTCACTTCTGTCTCCAATTTTGAAGTTCACTAACCGTTCAACTGTTCCCGTACTACCCAGCGCAATGTCAATAACGCTACTTCCCTGAGTTTATATAAATGTATAATGCCCTTCCATGTCTTCACCGTATTTCTCGTTAAAGATATCTAATTCAAATAAATCAGCAAATTCGAGGAGTTCTTGTTGTGAATTACTTAAAATAAAGCAAAATTTGACACGTGAATTAAGGAACCACAAAAAATATATTTTTAAAATATTGGAGACTGAAAAATCCCAATTAATAAAATGAATCAATTTTTGATGAACAAAAAGGGGAGAATGAAAGAGAAATACGATGTGTAAATCGCTAAATATTGAATTAAATTGAGTAGTGTGTGATTTGTCACACTAAGTTCTTACAATCTAGTTTAATGATTTTTATGTAATTTTATTCTTGTTCGTGCAAAGAAACCTGATTCCGTCAGGAGACTGTAAAATCCACTGACTGACCTACGATACAACATGGCCCACGCTGTATCGATCGTTCTCGACCGCCCTGCCAGCCCTTCCTTCCTCTATTCTTTCACACCCAGGCCTCCCGTGCCATCGATGCTGTCCCCGTTTCTCCTCTATCGTTTCCCCCACCGCTTGAGTTCCTTAAATCCTTCCATGGCCCCGTTGAAGATAATGCCACTTCCTTCGCTGTCTATCTCCTCAACTTCCTTGGCTCGCTCTTTCTAACACGTGAATTTTTCCCGATTCTTCTCCACAAAGAATACAAATAGGATTTCCCCACTTTTTTTTACTCCGACGTAAAATCTAAAAAAATATGGTATACTTACTCTATCATCGGTGTGGTGTTGTTGGAATATTTAAATTTCAAAATGTTGAAAAACTTCTCAGTTTTGAAATATTTCAAAACTTTTGATTAATTATAGATTTGTCTTAAAAAAGTATTTCTCGAAAATTTTGACTCTTTACCTCGTTTCCAGAAGTCTGTTTGCACTCAGTTGGTGTAACTATTTTCCAAACATTTATACTTAATATTCATTCTAACTCACATGAAAGCATTAAAATTACTCTTTTCTACTGCTACTCTTATTAAATATTTATCTGCCATGCATATGCTTCTATAAGTCCATAAATTGTTTCCCATGTACCGCTGCAAGTAGCCAAATAGTCCACGGTTCAAATTCCCTGGTCAAAATGTAATTTTTTAATTAATTTCTGTTAACATCATAATGTATAAATAAATGTGTGACACTTAGGATCTGATTTTAACATATTTTAAGTTTAATTGAAAACTGCGTCGTTTTACTATAACCATATGTCCTTTGTTTTCTGTCTTCTGTCATCCGAGCAAAGCACGAACTTAGAGAGATTTCTTACTGTAGATGTTGTTGGACTGTGTTCCTGTGTTAATGTCACATTTTTCATTTGTATAATCGCAGAATCATGTCTTGTTTTCACATTTACATATATAATCAAATGTTGCATATTTATCAACTATTTTTATGTAGATGTTATCAAGATAGCAATTGTTACATTTAAACTCTGAATAATGTGTGAAAGTTATTCACAGACTCAGTACGTTTTTCTGATTTGTCTTTCTGTATTGTATCCGTCCGTCAGTTCCTCAATCCACTCTTCTCTTGTTAGTTTTATACTGTATAAGTTTGTTTCCCCCTCATAAATTACATCTCTACTGTCCTCTGATGTATCGAATGCGGTCCGCATGACTTGGGTAGATTCCTGCAACTTCTTTATTATTCTTCCAAACATACATTTGCGTTTGCGTTCGCGAAATTAAAGCTTCGTTAATCAACGCGTATGCTAGGATTGAATCGAAACGCCTGTAAAATATGTGAAGGTCGTCATGTGACATGCCCAGTTGACATGTTTCTGCAGGCTATATTTTAACGAGTCGTGGATATTATGATCCTGTCATAATCTCGGGAGTTTCTGACAGTTATTATCCAAATGTATGAGACGAAAGAAATAAAGGTATGAGATGAATTGGTGATTCATTTCCATAAAGTATTGTCTGTGTTTCCTTTATTGGACACTAGCAGCTCGACAGAATCAGTTGAGTTTTATTAGTGTCTCTTCCTCTGTTTCGGTGTTTGGCTTGACAAAATGTTACAAAATTACTCACAACCTTAAAAAATACGGGAGAGGTATACTATTAAATGTTGTTTTACCATATAAATGAGAAATAATAAGTATAAATAGAACAGTTTATAAACAATTCAAAATACTTTATATTATACGAACTGAAGTAGTAGCTCCTGAAGATTCTGGCTGCCAATGCCAACGAAACGTTGAGATTTTATAATTCTCTAAGCGGCTTAATTTCCCGGAACAATTTTTAAATGTTTTAAAATTTTGTTCATTTAAATAATTCAATGTTTTATTATAGATGATTTGTGATTTGTATAATTTCTCGTAGTTAATGGGTTTTTATAAAATCGTTAAAATCTGCAACTTGTTTTCTTTTAATGAAACAAGATTGAACCTCCATACAGGTTTAACCTTGAAGACCATAGTTTATTTTATTAAAAATATGGTATATTTTGTTTTTGTAATTTTGTTTCTGAGTAAAATTAAAGATGTACAAGCATTCAAATTTGAACTTGAAAAATAAATATAAATTTTTGTTATTTGTATATTACTTCATGTAAAAGTGCTCATTTCTTTCCAAGATTCTTAAAGATTTCTTCTATTCTGTTCTCTTTTTGGATTACGTCTCGTTATTTGTAAAACAGACTCTCAAATAAATGAGCACTTTTGATTTGTTTGGTGTTATAGCAGTGCGTTCATTTAAGTTTTAAGGATCAATTAAGTATTTGATCAATAGAACCTTTTTCATTTTGTGACATGAATGAACTACATGAAGGAAAAAAGTTAAACATTAATATTTGTTATGAGGTTGTACCAGTCATCGTAAAATAATCCGCTCTTTATGAAGTCAACCTTGCGTACTAAGACGGACCAAGTATAAGTTGCACCCCTTTTCATTAAAACCAGATTAAACGCCTCGAGATATCGTTGAAACACATGTATGACACGGTTCTTTCTCTATGTCCTTTTCCCTCTTGTTTAAAATAGTGGCACTAAGTTGGATTCCATCTTGAAAAATAGTTTTAAAATAATCATGAGCCCTTTTAACTCCTATTTGAGTCATAATTATTTTTATCAAATACCAAATACGAACTCAACTGTCCACAAAAAAAAACGTATATAATTTTTGGTCTGAAGTATTAATGTACACTTTGATTCGTATTATAATAGTACCTTGTAATACCTTAATCCATATACAAGTCGGTCCAATATTCTATATCTACCCTGACTCGCGGGTCATGTCTCGTTCCACCATTATAACAGTTCTCCCTCCACTGCAGGTCACTAACTACCTAGCTTTTGAGGCTCTGAAAAGAGCAAGGTAATTTGTATCTGCTAAATATAAATCTCATTTGACAGACGTGGAACTGCGTAACATTAATACTGGTAATACTATAAAAATAGTACAGAGAAGCGACACCAGTTCTTTGCAGACAATTTAATTTTTCTATTCCTACACTATTTATATTCAATTAGTTATTTTCGTTTTATTCACTTACATTTTAGTAGTTTCTTGAAAACGTACAAATTATTATTACGTTTCTCTATAATATTTATATTCAGTAGATCAGACGTCAAATATTGTCATTAATACAATACACTATAAATTTAAAATATTTACATTTATTAAAAAAATATAAAATTTTCAGTTTTCTTCTTAATAAGCATATATTGACTTTCAAATCATAATAGGAATAAAAGAATTAATGATTAACTTAATTGTTAAATTTACCTCTTTTTTAATTACATAATCGTGAATTTATGACCAGGCGTCTAGAAAGATGGGTCCAAATAGGATCCCAAGTAATTACCATTGGAAAGGGTTTGGAAGGAACTGCTAATCCTGAGCATGAGTTGGTTTTCGCCAAGTTTCCATTAATTATTTAAATAAATTCAGTAATGATTATGTATGTAAATTAGTTACTTATTTTTTATTCACCTACTGTTCAGAAGTTACTTGAAAATTTACAAGTTATTAGTTTCAAAATGAACTTTTCAAGGATTAAAGTATGATGCATATAGTTTAACGGTGCAATGTAATTTATTTTATGACAAAGAGTTAGTGGAGAGTTGTCTATGTTAGACGTCTAAACTCATGCCCCCGCTGTTGCCCGACTCATTCCTTCGATGATTCGGAGGGGTTTGGGATCCAATCCATGCTATTATTATTACTGAGACCCGACCAGGCGTTTCCATCAAGAATATACTGTACGTTAAAAAGTGTGCGTTGCGGAAGACAATATAATTCATTGAATTGTAACATATTCTAATCATTTTAAACATTACTAAATGAATATTTTGTAATAATGTGCCAACGTTTCAGTTTAATATTTAAAAATAATTATTAACACAAGACAAAATATTTGACACAAAAACTTCTCAATGAGAATACTGTATTTCTTCTCCTTGAGAAGACATATTTATTGTTGAATGTTAAATTTATTCTATAGGTTTTTAAGTATTGCATTCTATTTTTATAATTAGGAATAATTAAACTAAAATATATAAGTTGTCAATTAATTATAATTTCAGTAAAATATAAATTATATTATAAATCAAAATACTTAAACAAAATATTATGGATGGAAGCGTTATACAGGAGTGAAAGATTGAGCGGCAAATACTCCTTTTACACTGAACAACACATGACCCTCGCGCGTCCATTTTGTGACTCTCCACCAGAGCGCAAGAAAGGACGGAGTAATTCTCTCCTTTGTTTCTACCCTCCTCTCTAGGCTGTAGAAGTAGTGTCGTTTCATTTATAAGATTGCCCCTCGAGTTCATTGCGCCACAGAATATTTTTCCTCAAACATCAGAACTGTTGGATGAAGACGACAATGGACGCTCTGGAGTAAGTTTTCAGAGAGAGCCATACTCTGAGATCTCGAAACCTTCCCTCACCCCAAGCTTTCGGGGTATGTTGAAGACTAAATTTTAGGTCAAGAAGATGCATTTTAAAGTAATGTATCAATTATCATAAATAATCAATTTCAAGTTCAAGATAACAATCTTGACACAAATGAGGGAAGTAAATTATGATTTTCTCAAAACGTTAAACAATTAATTGTAAAAGTATGCGAGTAAGTGTTTCATTCGTAATAGCCATAGCCACATAAACATGCAATGGATGTAAGTGATAACATTTACCAACTTTGTTTTTCGTAGTAATAAACTCCCCTAACAAACAAACAAGTGCATTTAGGATTATGTACTGTATTTGTGAAAATAATCATTTTTAGTTGTCATAATTTGTTTAATAAATAATAAATAAGTTTAAAAGTAATTTTTTTGGTGGATACTGCACAGTACACCGTTGTGAGAGTGTTAATGCCAAGCGGCTAATCGTGACTTTCAATGAGATTATGAGTAAACTGTTTCGCTCTTAGCCATATCCTTATAAATCTGCGCTGTAATGTAGAGCATGTTTTAATAAAATTATATTTAAGGGATAGAGCTCAATTTGTTAACAAATATTTTATAGTCATCTTATTAAAATATTATTTAATTTATTATATTTAAATATTATTGGTTAAATGCAAAAATTCTGATTAATAACTTTTGCCTGAAGGAATCAAAAATTTAAAAAAATTATCTTGCTATATATGAAGACTCCAGGAAAACTCATGTACGATTGATGATAACTAGGTTATGAATGAAAGTACTATCCTGTCCGAAGATGGAAAGCATCACTCGCTGATATTTTATTCGCGACAAAGCTCGTGTCTCTTTTGATAGAGCTGCATTTTTGTTCCTAAAGATATTCCACTTGGATATGCTAGTTACACGTATATTCATATCATTAAAATTTTATATCACGTAAAAATATTTTTCCGTTGGACAAACACAAAAGAACTTCATCACACTATTCGTTACACCGTTATATTTGAACAGTACGTATTTACCCATAAAATCACTTTATATTTGAATTAAATATAAATCTTTGAAGAAGTGTTGAATTTTAAATTATGGAAATCCAAAAAACGTCTTTCTTATTGTCTTATTGGAAGATTTTATCCGACAATATAAAAATATTTTATCCCAGAATGAACATGTAGTGCAATATATTATCTACAAGTAAGATAGGATGAATTTAACTTGAAAAGTTTTTGAAACTATGCGAAAAAAAATATTGATACATTGAGGAATGATCGAGCTAGATATTTTTGTAACTAAAAAATGAAATAGCACTGGAATTAATTGTAATTGATTTTTGCAAAATAAATTGAATATCCAGGAGCGGAACCCGCAAAACTAAATAAATAGGGTAGGACCCGCGAAGCAAATTTTTACCCCCTTTTTTCCATCTGGAAAAATGATTCTATCCCTACAAGTAAATGAATTTACATAGATCGTTTTTGGGGTAATGAACAAGCCTATGAATTGGAAGTCTCCCTGTAACAATGAAGAAGTCCGACGTCACAGTGGCTGCCAATAAGGCTGAACGAATTGAGCTCATTTTCTTTTCCCTGCCGAGCTACGCGAAACGCATTACAAATGCTACTGAAGTCATTGCGTCTCTGAGAGGAATCGCTGTTACATTTCTTATGGGGTCAGGTCACACAAAGAGAACTAATATCGAAAAAGAAATAAGAAAAAAATATTACGTATTCATATATCTATAGACATGACTCTAGGATATTATGCACGTTGAGTCACTTCTGAAAACCAATCTCGAGGTTTGCTTTTAATAATATAAATTTTAATAAGTTAAAATAATTTACTCTTAAATATATTAATAATAGTAAAGAGTATTAATAATAATAATAGTAAATTCGCTATCAGAAAAGCAGTTACTAAGAATGACCACGTAGAGGACTGTAAACTAATTTACACTCCAGAATTAATATAGGGACCATCCCAGCAACACCGATCAAGGAGATTTTAACATTTCTGCACCCAAAACAACCTTCTCAAATAAGAGCAAATATTGTTACATGCTTTTATAATATTTGTAGAATATCAAGAAATTTGTATTGAATAGAACATAAAAGAACAGTTAATTAACAAACGCGCACCATTATCAAATATTTAAATTATTCCTAGAAAATTTGCAGTGAATCCGGAAATATTGCATTATTTCGCGAATAATCTAGCGTATTTATGAAACATTTAATGGTTTTTCACAGTGGAAGCACTGCTCGGATTTCACCGCGTTATATGTTCACTTGACTTCCTTAATGGCAATAGTACGGATACGTATACAGAAGAGATAATGTTCTTTTATAAATAATATAAAATAGAGGAGATTTTTTTATGAATAATATATTGTATTCAATGTAAACATGTTGATATTCCGAAGGTATTGTAAACAAGAACTAACTATTTTAGTTCTTATGATTATTTTAGGGAAGGCGCATTCCATGGTTTTTCCTTGCGGCGAAATGTTACATCAACCTCTAACTCTAAGATCGGAGTTTACGTTATGGTCTTTTGCTTGTCTCCGAAGAGTAAATTAGTTTAACTCCACGTTGGAGTTAAGTTGGAGTAATTCCACGTGGTTGTACACGGTTTGTAAAGGATTTTTGACAGTAAATTCAATTCATTTTCTCCACTCACGTAGGTCTGAAGCCCGTTTTATCATAACTGAATGTGGTACACATACACTCCCCATTTTAAATTGTTTCCTCATAAAAAAGACTCGTTGACAGGAACTTTTAGAGTAAACTGTAAAATATGACGTAGAGTAAGATACTTGTAAAAAAGTGCAATTTATTATATCAACTAGAAAGGAATCGATAGGTTAAATTCTATTTTTAATCGAAACCGAAACATATTATCACTAGCAATTTGTATTATTAATATTAAACCGCGTGAAAATTCGCCCTTGAAAATTTTGTATTTAAAAACATAATATTAATTAAAATCTCTATGATGTGCTTACATTATAAAAACATCCAAACATTCATCTTGTTTCGTCTCATCATGCCCATACATGAAATAACGTTTAGAATATAATAAATGAGGCAGTGAATCAAATTAAAACGAAATCAGCGTTTCTAATAAGCCTTCAATTTCAATAATGAATTTAACGCACTCATTTCATGAGAAACTTTGGAGCAGTTTCTGACCACTAAGCGTAGGAAAAGGTCTCGTACAGATCTCTAAGATCTTATTCTTTCACAGTTCTGTAGAGTACCTCTGAACATGTTTGACGAGCCTTATCAAGTTCACGAGAAAACCTAACTAAGTGCCACTCAACTTGATGCGTTTGATACAGAGAGACTATTACGAAACATCCAAACTTCTCTTTGAGTTTAGCCAATCTACTGTGTATTGTTCGCGTACAATCAGCCTTTCCGAAGAGAGTCACACAGATCCAGTGGAGGGACAAAAGGGAGGGAAGTAACGGTTGGACTGATCAGTTTACAATACGTTACTACCGATCGATTGCGCTTTAATTTCCCCATGTGATGGTAGAGTTTAAATGGGGTTCGAATAAAATACCTTAGCTAAAAAAAGTTACACAAACTTTGTAAAATCTCATCAGACTGTCTGATAATCTAATTATACCGTGATATACCATGTGGAAAAATCATCAACAGGGGAAATTTGTTTGTTAACGTACGTATTTGGATATGAAACTATTTATGATGCTTCGTATCAGAGGAAAGATATCTGTGTTCTATATCAATTATCATCGAATTTCATTCCAAAAATTTTACATAATTGGTTATGAATGAAGAGTGAGCAATAACTTGTGAGAATGAAGAGTGAGAAAAATAAAATAATCGGTGGTTACTCCATTTTGACTATGACACATTTCTCTTGTATCAATCTGCGTTTGTATTGTATTCTCCGAAAAAGAGAGTATACCGCCGCATTAATGGCGTCACCAGCATTTGTCATTTGGACGAATGTAACAGACTTCAATTAAATGTTGTAGGTGATCGCTCAAAATTATTAACGATTCGGCATAATTGAAGTATATTTCTCGTGACTTATGATTTTCATAAGTTTATTTTATTATTTGTTTATAATTTGAACGTTTAAGATCACAAAGATAAAGATAACTCTAAACATGAAAAGCACACAAATGCTGCATTTGAAACATGATTGAATTTAAAAGTTAAACGGTGTTAATAAATTTCTTCAATGTTTTATTAATACGGAAATATCTCTTTATTTGTCTTGTTTTGCTTTTTTTTTGAGAAACAAGAGCAAATTTTCTTTCTTCATCCCCCGGTGTTTTTTCATCAATAACTCCATTTCCGTTTGTGGGACGGTATTACTTTGATATTAGTCATATTGACCGCTGGCCTCCAGGACTGTACTCCCGCTTTCGCTTTTTTAGAGAGTAGAGAAAACGAATTCATTGTTCATGGTGAATTTGCGGGAATGGTGAAATAAAACAAGTCAATTCGCTGCATTGCTCCAGCGCGAAGAGGCATATTTGATTCTTTTCAATGGATTAATCTGCTGGGGTTTTCCCTTGCACAGTCACTGGAGAATGGGAGGAACGCATATAAAACAAAACAAAGAAAGATAAGGAAAATATATGAGTTTTATGGTTATTGTTCTTGTTATTGAAATGTTATGGTGTCCTGTTGTGAATAAAGTACTGAGATACGTGATTTAGAATAATTATCTGAAATAATTACTCTTGTTAGGAGGAGATGTAGTATTATTAATATCCCTTTTTGTATAATGGCTATAAAGATTGGTAAATAGGTTACACGTTAAGATAGGGAATAGATGAAAGAAAATAAGAAATGGGAAATGTTCACATGAAGTCCATTGTGTCACAATGTCACACAAAGGAGACATGTCTAAATAGAGAAATAAGTAAATTTTTGTCACTGTTTGTTTGATTTTCCGCTCCATGCTATTCAATGAACTAATGTTCGAGAATGAAACAGTTTTAAAGATAAAAAATGCGAATACGAGGCAAAAGATATAGTGAACAAAATACTACAGCCATATAAGTTTAAAGGAATTTACATTAATGAGACTAACAGATTACGAACTGTGTGATGAAACAAAAACGGGTTAAAGGAGACCGCAAGAGGTTGGTGATATAATAAAGTGGGTCACTATTTGAAGGCAGAGAACGAGCTCAATGTCCAACAGTGGCTACTCACTATGTGGCGTGCGTGAACTGAGACAGCTAATGCGGTGGGCATATCCGAGGAGTCAGTAGGAAGGGATGAAGGTGGCTTCCATTGCCAAATTTCTCCAGAGACACCGCGGCGTAGTGGACAGGACTTGAGTTTGAACCGTAGTCACTGAGCTGTTCTATTTAGGTAATCACGTGCAGGGTCAATGTACTAAATTACATTGACTGTATTATTAAATTACTATTATTTAAAATAATTACTCCAAAATACTGGTAATAAATAATAGTTGTCATATAAATTGGAAAAGAAACGACTTGACTCATTTATTTGAAAATGATGTGACTTCAATATTTGAGTCCTATAATTGATAGTTCTGACGCTAACAAATGATAAATTTACGACATAGTTTTCTGGTAGGCAACAAACAGTGTACACAGAGAATTTGACGTGAGCTACGTAATGGTTCATTGTGCGTTATCACATACTATTCATAACTGACCTGATGTCCTGCTTACACTGTTGACGCTAAACATGAAACCGAGTGAACTTATTGACAATTAGCAGATGGGAGGAAAGTGGTTTCTAACATATTATTCAATAAAATAAAATAAAATAGTATTGGTAAATAAATAAAAGAATTTTAGTTCCAATCTGTTTTCCGTGCGATTTAATCGCAAGGGTTCAGCTAGTTAGTTGTGGAAGATTGCAAGGTCGCGAGAATTCAGCCACCTGGCTCAGTATGAGATAGTTTCGAATTTCTGCGCCATAAGAAGCTTAATATAAGAGACAATTCCTGTAAAAAATGAATGTGAACTATACTAGTTAAAGTTGTAAAATTGTAAGAAAATTATGGTGATGAGATGTGAAGTTCATTCAGTTCAACAAATATTAAATATTCTATATTTTAGTGACCGAGAAAAAAAACGTTCTTAATAAATTTATGAACAAAAGTTGTCATTGATGGAGGACATTCAAATATACATATTACATTAAGTGAAATCTTAATTCTAAGAGCACCATGTCCTTTGCAAACAGGAGATAGAAAAAACATGAATTTATAACCCACAAATTTGATAATAGAGTTTAAGAGGAAGTAATGAAATACAGTGTTTGATATTTGTTAAATATCCAGAAAACAACTCTATCATACTACTCTATCTAAAAAACCCTTAATATTTTCTACTACTCACTTAATCTTTAATTCATTAATTGTGTTACTCATTCAAGTCAATACCGATATGGTTGAAAGTTCGTGAAAAGAATAAGTTCTGGATTATTGAACTACCCGAGAAGCGTGTTACGTTGAAACTTGATTTGAATAACTTAGTTTCAAACCGAGCAGTTTCATAAAACAGGTAATATGATAAGTTTGTTTCGTAAACTGGTATTTCGAAAAGTTTGTAGTCAATTTCAAATACATAAACGAAGAACATAAACACTTTATATTTTATGTCGGTGGGGATTTTAGAATATTTTTGTCGTTATAATAATGGTTCTACCCTCGCTTTGGTAAACATTAAAAATATGTATGAAAAATATATGTTGTCTGCAAAAATGATTCTCAATTAAATATGCTAAACATAATCAATCTCGACTTAATCTGGGTATCTTGAATTAAGCTAGAAAATGGTTGCCCTACAATAGCAGTTGAATAATTTTTACTGTTACAAATTCCCTTATCTGACTTGAACTGTCCAACTCGACAGTGCGTATGGAGTGAGTTATAGCTGATCAAGATCTCACGGAGTTCACAGTGCTCTGTCACGCCTGGTCGGTGTTAGATTGTTCTGACCCTTTAAATGTAATTGGGAACAATTGTCAAAAGGAGGATGAAGAAACTTATCCTTCATTTTTATTTAATCATTTCATCTATTTTAAAGTGAGATTACTTTTTCGCAAAAGCAAATTTAGTGAATTTTAATTAAGTTGAAATTAGAACTATTTGGGTTATTTGGGTTTAGGTCATGTTGGGGATGATACTTCAAGTTTTGAACACTACGTAGTCTTCAAACTATTCATTGAATGTTAATTTTTTCAAGTTTTTCCATAGTTTTAATTTGAATCCACCAATTTATTTTACAGATAAGATAAATATAGATACGTGACGCCATTAATTTTGGGTGGTAATTCCAAATTTCATCAAAAATATTTATTTTTGAATTCATTTTAAGAAGAGGAAATTTTGATTTTGCAGACTTCATTAACGTGAAGAAAGAGAACTTTATCATTGGAAATGATATTTGTGGTATTTCCAAAACTTAGAAATGTGTCATTATAAATATCATTTTCCTGTTATTTTCTTGTATAACGTATTTTCCCTATTTCTTAATTAGCTACAAGTAAGTTTTTTTTTCTATCATCTATGTAGATATATTCTGTAAAGAAGCAAATGCTACTCGAATAAAGTACATTGGTATTGGTCTTTAAGACAAACATTTTTAAATGAAATCATATNTTGGAGAGTGATACTTTGCACAGACCGACGCAGAGGAAAGAGGAGTGTAAAACTACTTATATTTGGCTTACGGCATTAATCACTTACTATTTTTAGTCCCTAACTGCGTGTAAAAGATTGAAACTAATGTTTCCCTGTGTTCTTTGCACGAGTATCAGGTGATTCTGATGGCAGTGCACTCCCGATGGACAGTACAATTTGTTTCATAATGGTTCTCTAAGCTCCTTTAAAACAACGATTATAGCTTTGTGACACGATAGAAATTGCCTGAGGTTCCAAGAAGTTTCTTTTCCTACTGCACTTGCTTTGACACGTCCAATTCCCTTATTCGCACCGTTTTCATTGATGACTTGAATTTTATAAATGATATCATTAATGTAAATTACGATAACTAGTTATTTTTATTTACAATGTGGATTTTCCACTATAATTTTTGTTTTGGAATTACGTTATTTTGCATTATTCGGCTCTAGAGCATGAATTCACAATGTAAATGTTGGCAAGAATGTTCTGACCACATTAAAGTGCCACACCCTCGAATAAGGGAAGATGAAACTCTCGTAGCTAACTACATTTCGTGCTGTCTCCTTTATTAACTGTTATGTAATACTGGTATTCATTCATTCTCTTATGCTCTTTCTGAGCGCTTCTAATCCCAAAACTTTCTACACAGAATCCTTGTTTTACTCCTTTTACTCCTCGTTTTTTCTTCTGGTTGCTCTCAAAGAAAATTTACCAATTTTATCCCAATTATATATTGTGCTGGAGAGAAGGTTTAAGTTTTGTTCCGTATCACAATAGACCGGTTAGGAATTTTTATTAAGATTCGGTAAAACTTCTTCTACTATTTTTGTAGAAATACTTCGCAATTATTGGGAATATAGGTAATATTCTTTCTTGATACTTGAAGGATCCCGTTGAGGAAGGTTTAGGTTAAACATTTGCCCACGCCTGAATAAGGAAAGTCGCAGAACAAATCTCAATTAATTAATAGACATTTTGCGAAGGAGATAGGTCAGTTGAGAAGCAATGTGTATGGTCAATACTTATTTTGTAGTAAAGAATAAATCATAATTTGAGTTGGGAATAAGATTTTACGAATCGTCATGAATTTTAATTCGTTTGACTTATTTGTTAAATAATTAATTCAATTCCTTTATTCATTTTGATGTATTATTTATATTAAAAGAATAGTACGTATTGTTTTTGGAATGTATGACTGTATAGAATATGATTCAAAAGTGAACTTAACAAAAATATATTTTGTAAAATTACTGCCACATATTATTGAATTACGCATTCCGGTGAACGCAAGCGTTTAAGCCATTACAGATTTGTCAGAAATAGGGGAAGTCTCTTTTATTCAATAGCCTACCCTATGGTTCTGATGGAGATTATAAAACGTGGTCCATTTATTCTCTAAATATTTTCATGAAATTTATTTCCATTAGATTTTCCAATAGGACATTTCCAATAAAATTAAATTTATTACATACACATTACTTATGTTATGTAATTCTCACTTTTAAGCGTTCGAACACTGGGCCGCATTCCATCTTATCAAGGATAAGAAAAAGTATGGTACATCATAAAAAGAAAGTACATTGATTAAAACAATCACAAAAACTACAAATTGTTGTAGGAGAGAATTAATATTAGCAGTACTGAGATTAAAATAACCTCTCCTTCCACTGTTCTTTCGTCTATGAAAATTATAACATTGCACTCAGTATGTGAAATGTATTTTTTATGCAGGAGTTGAAACAGACTCTCATTAAGACAAGTATTGAATGTTGGATATTTTCTACAATTATATTCCTCGAATTATATAATTTCTCTCGCATAGTAGCTTTAAACGAATTTGAAACGTTTTCTCTGAAATCGAGTCTGCGTACCTGAACATCCTCTTATCAGCATGACTTGTTACTCCCGCCGCTCGTCATCTACACCTCTCGTTATCAACATGGACCTGAGTGAAGTGTGTCCTCTACTCCCCTGGAGCAAAGCATCTACATTCTACTATCCTTTTGCCTTCGCGGCCTTTGTTTCACCTCGATGCTTCACTCTGACCATTCGCTATCCACCTCTCTCATCCCTCTCTCCATTCCATCGAACCATTCAACAGACAACAGCTATTGAAGCCCTAGTCTCCTGCATCTATTGTCAATCAAGTGACTGGGTAACACAACACGGTCCTGTTTTGCTATCGGTCCTTGCACTATTCTCAATTATTTTTATTCCGTTCACGTTTGGAGCTATTGGATTTAGCCCTGATTCGTGTCAAATTTGCTGAGGCAACCTGTTAAACTTTCAACAAAACTTCTTTAGGTCACGAATTCCTTTTCTTTACACGGACTTCACATACGATTTCTGGTCCTTTTTAGGTTACTCTCTGTTAAACTGAATAATCTTAGGAAGAGACATTAGACGTACTGATTCATTTTTTAAAGTTAAATGTCTTTTACATAAAAATACTCTGCGTTAATTAAAATATTTACGGATAAATATTCGATATAATTGAATTATTATTGCTTTGAAAATCTGTTATTGAAACTATACTTCGATGTGTATGCTATTCCAACAGTTGTGCTAATAGAGATCACTTCCCTCGCTTCCGTATTAATACCATTCATTATCCTCTCCACTATTCCCCTTCGGAAGCACGGTACCTCTTATCGGTTCGCGACATCACCTAACTACCACCTCCTTCCCCTCTTCGACATGAGCAATCGTTGGGTCTGTCGTTACCGCCTGCCTGAACCTTCCTCTCCGCGAGCCCTCCCGGCGCACGCGTGCCTCATCGACCAGCCACCGCGGTCGATATAGTACTCGCACGCGTGCTCAACACTCCCCTCGTGTGGCCTTGTTGCCGTGCGGTCGGTGTTCAGACCGTGACGTGTGGAGAGTTCGCGTCCTACTAATGCATCAACACGACACGGCACCGTTGCATTTTGCGTTTGCCCTTCTGTTGCTCATTCCCTCAATGTGTATAGTGTACTCATACCATGAATACACAAGTAGGAATTTTTATGCTAAATATAATTAAGCTCTTTCAAAATTCCAGGTTTTAGTATAAGTTGAAAAATTGAAATATTAAGGCTCGATTTTGGGTTTAGGTCATTAAATAATAACGCAAAATCCAACGTTTCTATTGTTATAATAAAAAAGATAAAAAATCTGAATTACAAAATTTACAAGCTGGATTTTAATTTTTTTCAACCATGTCTTTTCGGATATGTAGTGTGTGCATAGCATATCAACGGATGAATGAAAAATCCACGAGAGAGACATTGTGCTTTTTATATATTGTTGTAAATGGGAAATGTAGCGTGCTATTGCAGCTTATCTACATGGGGCGATAGGAGTTAGGAGTTGGGTGGTAGGTCATTGTTAGTAGGCGGGCCGGAGGAGTTACTTGGCGCACGTGGAGGAGTTAATACAAGTATACAAGGAGGAAGGTTTGCTTTTCAGTAGTCACAGCTATATGACTGGGACATTAATGTACAAATTTTCCGGCTCCATCGGGAATCGAACACGGGATGACTTCGTGAAAACCGACAACACTACCACCTGCGCCACCGATGGGACAACATTGTTGCTTGAGATTTAAATATTTACTCAGATATTTCTCTCTGACTTTAAACATTAACTGAATTTTTTTTAACTGAATTAATTTTTAAGATAATTTTTTATCTTTATCATTTGACGTTTCACAAAAACTTTTATTTTTAGGCTGTTTATAGCATGTTAATTAATCATTTATAGATCGGAAATAACGTGACAACACAAAAATTATTATTTTTCATTCTTTTATTGAAATATGAAATTTTAATTTTTACCCTCATTACTGTTCACAAAAAAACCCTAACCGTAAAATATTTTTGACATACAAAACATTTTTTCCATTTAACTTCATTATTTTATCTTAATTTTCACCTCATTGTTCCTTGTCCTAGTTTTTCGCCATCTCTCCTCACTCGTGTTGCTATAACTACTCTCTCCTATTTCCTCTGACACCGCCTTACTACGTCATAACAACATTACTCTTCCCATTACCTTTAATGCTGTCGCGTCTCAAGACCTCACTCTCTCCGCATTTCACATACTACGTCTCATCTCTATTCTGTGCCCTGCTTCCATTTTCTCGGCTGGTCGCTGTGACAAACCATCGTTCTTCTGCCCTAAAATTCCTGACGCCACCACCCCTTTCTGAGCTCTTTCTCGTCGCGTTTATAGATGGCCACTTCGGAGACCCAGTATCCGTGCGTTGACCGCCTTTACTCTCCATCCCCATCGTGGCTCTTCCTTACCACGCAGGTCACGCTGTATTCTCGCCTCAGTCGTTTCTACGCCCGTGCCTTTTCTGTTGCTTGTGACGTCGCCGGCGCTGGCACACGTGACGCTGTGTCGGTTCGGCGACCAGCTACATCACCCGATGCGAAAAGGAAGAGGTCACCACGCCTATATAACACGCCAGGGACGCATGTAAACGATACTTCTGTTTAGTGGAAGGGATGGCGCGTTTCATGTGCCCAGACTCAGGTCAACTGTAGAACAATATGGAACACAATAGTGTTTGATTTGGCCGAGCACTTATTTGTGGATCGTGCTTTACTGCGTCTGAGCGTGCGGAGCGGCGGATGTGTTCTGACGGAAATACAACTGTGTCTCAATTTGCATAACAAGGAAACAAAGAACAAACCGCAATTTATCGGGAAAATAATGAATTGGTAAATTAAAGAGACTAAAGTTTTTAGTAATGGCATCGAGCTAAAACTAACTTGAATGCTTTATATCTTAAACCATTTAAAAAAAAATTGAATATTCAAAGTTATTAAACTTTCTTCAATATGCACATTTTTATGTCTTAAGTCTCAAATTGAGTCACGGTTTACTCATGGTGCATGTTTTCTCCCTTCACTGTAGATTCTCCAGTGTGTGGAGTATAATTTAATTGTAGAGATTCCATTAAGCCAATTAGTGACACATCTGTGAACATGTTAATACAGTTACTTGTAATGTCAGTTATTAAAATCAGATCAAGTTCTCTCGTCACTTTCCAGTTTGGCTGAGGGTTCAAGTAATGAAGGTTGTTGTGTGAACACTACATGGAAAACTGAATGAAGTGAAACAGTTTTGAAGCATACCAATATGAATTACTTTATAACAGAGATTTATGACTTTTTAATAGTTAAGTTCGAAAAAAATCATTTTCATAGAAATTTCCGCTTTGTTATTACTATTACACCAAAGGTCCAATGACTGTCCATGTATAACCTATTAATTTTTTAATTTGTGTATTACATTATACATATTTATATCTGTGTAAATTTATTTTTATTTTTATTATCTTGTAAATCTGGATAGATAATTTAGAATTACTTTTATGTTAATAAATATAATTGATTCAACATATCTTTCTCACGGAAAGTATTTATTTCGATAGTAGTTTTTTTCGTTTCATTTACAGTTCATAAATTCTGAAGTCCCTTAGTAATACAGTGTCGGAGGATAACATGGACCCCTAAGTTTTGGGAATATACCTTCAATTTGCGAATTATTGGCATTAACATTACGTGACGTGCTAGAATACCTTCAAAAAAAATCTGCAATTAATTTTTTAATCATTTTTATATGAGAATACTAATTTTCCAAACCTTATCTCTGAGCCACATTACCACCGCCTGATCATCCCCAATTCCAGCGGTAAATATACCTTCAAACCGGTCAATACCGCACAAATTCACTTCAACGGGAGCACATGAGTGATCGCGAAATCGACAAGTGATGTTGATTTTTGCGTAGAATTGGCTGGAAAATTGAAAAAAAAAGCTTCTTTCAAAATGTTGAGAAGTGAATTTTATAGTCAATGTGAACAATATTAACAGTACTTCGGAATCGTTACTATCTCGCCGAGATAACATTATAGAAGGGTTAGTCTGAGGCAGATTGACGTGCTCAATTAAAACTCACGTTTTTTCTTTCTGTTCTTTTTTATTGACAACGCCGATACTCGAAGGAAATTTGAATATTAACAGTTGATACCGTTTACTCCATTTCTGAATTATTAAATCTGAAAAGAAAGTACTCTCTATTCACTTTTGTATCGTTTACCTTGTTCAGTAAAATATCAGTTTTGCATTGAATAAAAGGAAGTTGACCATATTATCATCATCAGATGTCCTCGTTGAAATGAATGTGAGCGACATCGGCCGGTGTGCGGGTATATTAGCTTCTAGAGTTGAGGATGAGCCACAATACCAAACGTGTCATAATACCCTCCGACACCTCGCATATGAAATATGTATTCTTATTCTTTTACGTGATTAACTTGAATACACGTCATTAACATTCATATTAACCTTTAACGTATGTGATTATTATGCAGTGCGTGATTAACGTGTGATTATTGGTAGAACAAGCTGATTTTTTAAGTGTATAAATTGAAAATCGAAGAGTTTTCAGTATTAGTTTAGAGTGATTGAGACAAAAAATGAACTTATTATAGCTCTTCTTCCCTTTCCATTCGAAGTACTTAGATGTTTAATATTTTAAATAGTGCTCCATCCTTCAGCGATACCAATGAGAAGAGGAAAATAAACTTGTTATTGAAAGTAAACTAGTGGTGTAAAACCTCTGCACACACTTTCCCATATACGTTTCTCCATCTGCAGCGTAGAGTGAGAAAAAATTCTATAGTGAAAGATTCAATTCTGACGTGGTCCAATATATTTTGGTCGTCTTCCAGTGCTCTACTCGTACTCATGCTAAATGAACTTATTACTATCTTTTATTTAAAATTTGAAATTAAAATAAATATTCAGAATGTTATTTCAAGACATATAGCGACCTATCAGTCTTATAAATATCGTAAAAGTGTTATGTAAATGTAATTTCGTTGTAGAGAGAAATTGATGTATTTTCGGAAGTGCAGTGCGTTTGCTGTCCTCGTGTTTTATCATTGTCACACCTTTCATTTCAGTTTACGAAAAATGTATTCTACGTCTACTTGGTCCATTTACACTGCTAAATATTATTCAAGCTTCTTGAAGCAGTAACCTAATGAGTGAGTGTAGCAGATAGAAATCATTTTACTGCTTCTATACCAAACTTTCAAGCGAAATATCGCTAATGTAGATGTAATGCATACTAATTGTACTTAACGTAAAGAAAATGTAAGGAAAATCGTTGGGGCCGTTTCTGAGAAACATTGAAATGAGTACTTTGACCTTCATGTGAAGTTCCTCATGCATTAAAGTAAAATAAAAATAAAATCAGAACACGTGCATCGACAACAAGTAATTCTATCGTAAAAAATAAGAAATGCGAATTAAATTGATTCATCCGTATACTCAGAATCACTGCGCACAGACGGACGGACGTAATGCCAAAAACAACTTTTTCAGGGATCGCCAAAACGGATATTTCCGCCAAAATCACGCTTTCATTTTTTTTACGATAACGATACTTTCTATATACTACGTGTATGAGAAAGTAAAAATTAGATGGAAAATGATATAACACGCACCATTGAAGCCGAGTCACCCAAGAGTGTTGAGGTTGCTCTCCCACGTTAAGCCATTAGCTTGATTTTGGAATCCCAGGACTCTCTTCTCATGTCTCTTGGGTCAGTAGAGGCAATTGCTTGGTGACGTTTGTTGGTGATCCTTAAGGTCCACAAGCATAAATATGAATTAATTATGCAGTATCGCTCGTACAGTTACCCTGCTTGGAACGCTGGTGGCATACTCTCGTGTTGTCGTTCGCTGAGGGTGCTCCTGAGGGCGGTATGCAACCTGCATATCAGACGAGTACGGCGGAGTTGCTCTCAGTTTTAAGAGAGATTGCTTCCTCTTCAAATATGAAACAAAAAATTAGTTTTCATGCACGCATTTTCGAAAATTTCATTTAGAACTATTAAATCAATATTTTACAACATAATTAACCTTAACGTACACTACTACAATAAACATTGCACTAATAATGTTCACTTGGTGGTTTGGGAAAATACATTAATTTTGGACAAAGAAGTTAATTATTATAAACGTTGAATATCAGAAATGATATTTAGTAAAAAATACACACGGGAAGTTGCATTTACGCACAGACACTGGAAAGCTATCTGGTATATAGAATACAATATTATAACATATTTTAGTTTCTGCTTTTTGTAAACATGTTTTGTGTTTATATTTATTTATATCATGTTCAATTGTTCTGTTGGATTGTTATAATTTGCTATTATTTGAATCACCTGACGACGACTTAAAACGAAATCGAAACGTTGTGATTTCTTACCAAAAAATCTGGAGTATGCCCCACTGAACTTTCCAATTACAATTCATAACAAAAACTAATGGAACTAAACACGCTGCAAAACATAAAAATTTAAGTAAAAATAAAAAATTCAAAATATAAATAATAATAATAATGTACTAAAATATTATACAAGGTGATAAATCATATTTCTTAGATAAATCGAATGCAAAATATTTATCATCACAATACATGGTATTCAAAAAGCTGAAGTATCGTATTCAAGTAATGATTGCGTGACCTATCTTCCATATTGAACTCTTTGGAATTACCTTATTTGCAGATTCAAATAAAGTACCTATCATTTTTTCGTAAAATGTATTCGCTATATCTCCAAAACGGTGCGACGTACAATAATGCGGTTTAGTAATCTGCACGCAGAATTTACTGACCTATCACATTGCTTCTATGCATATTTTCAAAATTGTGAATATTAAGAAACCGGAAGTGGAGCGAAGCGCGGTGTGTAAATGAAGTCGGAATGAGCTGGCCTGAAAATGACTTCTATTTCCAATGTATTCAAAGTCAAATCTCAAGTTTGGTTTCGATGCATCAATTTGTTCGTAAGTTATCGGGGGAACAAAATTCTTAACACACACACACACACACTACATTGGACATCAAAGCTAAAATTTGAAAACAGACTCTCCAGGAGCCAATTCGCAAGGATCCGAAGAGATCTCAAATTTTATAATTCGTCCATAAAAGACCGTAAGCCTTTCATTATTTATTTTATCTGAAAGTATCTTTGTAGTAAGATGTCTTTCTGGTTTTTATTTCCAATTCATATACACATTCAATTTCACGATTCGTATGTGCTGTCATCCTTTTGTTATCATATTAGAAAATTCAATCTTATCGTGAAATGTGAAGTTTTGACAATATTGCATATTACGTATGTTTGTGAAGAGTTGTGATATCACAAACCTTTTTGTTGCGTGAATAGACTGAATAAACTGTTTACAAAGTATGTTCCAAGGCTTTGCATTGCATACCATGTTAAAGTCATGCCAAGACTGGTATATTTGCGTACAATCGTGGAAATTGGTGATGGAGAGCGATATGTCTACCAAACCGCAAAAACGCATGCCTTGGGGTTTGTGCGAGGCAATGCCAAACAACAATATTGACCGAATTTCCCCGTTCTTTACATAAACCAAGTCCAACCCGAGTATACATTCACCAGTTTATGAATAAACTCAACGCTCGCGGACAATGTGCAATGCGAGCTATAGAATGGGTCATTATACACATCGGCATTCATTGTTCAAAACACACAAGTTGCCAATGATTCCAACTGAAATATATCAACCCTACATCTGTAGATCACCATCACATACCTTACCTTTTAGAATATCAGCGTTTCGATTTAAAATAACATAAGAGTGACCTCCTAAAGGTTATATTTGATTATACATTTATCAATTATAATAAACGTAACCACGCATATGTAAAATTGTTATATAGTTATTTTAACTAATAAAATGGATACATCTCACTGAGTTACTGAAATGTAGCTCAATTAGTATACCATGGCATCAGTGTTAACGACAATCATAAGCCTCAAAGACAACCTTCCAAAACAGTCGACCATATAAAATTTGGCTATAAAATTGTATTCACTTCCGTTAAAAACTAAGACAGAGATGATTATCGATTGAGTTTTCATTATTTAACATTTAATAACTTCGAGTACTTTTTAAGTGAAAGTTAAGTATGGGCTTGCTGTTGGCGCATGATAAAAAATATATACTAAAATGTATCATTATACTAATATACTAAGATTTTGAATTTCTGGGGTCCATTCTATGATACCTAGCCATAAAATTGCTACTTTTGTTCACTAAATGACATTTCAATGTCACAATGAAAATTTATATTTTGTTAAAATTCAAGTCCCAAAATACTTCATCATCAATTTTTGAAATTTTTGGTTAAAATAATCTAACATTGTGTGTTTAAATTAAAAAATATATATTAAATAATAAGATTAAGATACAGTAATTAAAACAAATATATTTATTTTTGGAAGGTTTGTTAAGTTTATAAATAAACTTTATTCTATATGCATGAATAAAATAATTTTTTTTTCATTTCTGTAAGGGTTACTAGCAACCCACCCTGGCTTCGCTCGAGAGTATCTTTTACGTTGCACTTTAGCTTTAACAACCCTGACGTTATTGTCTATTTTCGTTATTGCCTATTACTTGTGATACCTAAGGTAAAATAATATATACGCAAACCTTGCCAGAGAACTAATCAATGAATTAAATAAAAAAATCACGAGAATCGGATGAATGGTATAAGAGTGCGTAATGGACATACAAACAAACATTTATTTTTATATGTAAGATTTAATAAGAGTAGAAAATATGAACTATAATATTATAAATTATCAAGTATTACTAATTATTAAATATTACACGTTTATATTAATATACAAATGTTCCTGACTTTCTGAACAGGTCTTTAAAAACTCAAAGAAATAGTGTTTGCAAAAATTTATTTTTTCGGTTTATTGCACATTTTTCTAAAAACAAATGAAGTAAACCAAATAGAATCGAATTAATAATTATTTATTTTATTCAATTGCAGATCCATAACCCTTTATTAAAAGGAAATAAATCGCACGGATATTTTATTTACAAAAATTGCGTATTTCTTAGAAAAAGTTGAATACCGTAGTTTAAATAAAGAGATGTCTTAATTCAAACTTAAATGTGTATGGAATTTCACGATGACTGATTCTCAAAGACTTCATAAAGACCTTATAGCTTTTGTCTAACATGAAAATAAAACATGTCATGTAATTTCTTTCTGTGATGCATTCTTTAAATTATCTCTAATAAGCAAGAAAAATTGAAGGGTGCCTCTTCATCCTCCGGTTATTGCATATCTCAAGAGAATTTAATAAATGTCCAACATGCATTCCTCGAATTTCAACTTTTCAGAGGAACACATATTACAGAGCCCTCTTTCATAGCGAGTGGGTAAAGAACTTTATCTCTCTCGCTCTGGCATAATAGTTTAATGTGTATCATTGAAGCTCTTATCTTAGAAGCCACTTTTCACTAAGTGGCAAAGAAGTCGATATAAGACCCACATTGGTTGATCATATCGCAATAGGATGTTTTGTTAGATACTTTAGGTATTTTAAATTTTCCTCTGAGGTGATGGAAATTAGGACTAGAGCAGGGGCCTATTTGGACCTGTCCTGAACTCGGAGGTGCCGGGTAAGGTGTGACAGAACGTGCATGGCGTCTAGCGTCAACCGTTCTGCCCCGAGGGACAGCAAGTCTGTCGGGAGTGGCAGCGAGACTGCCTCGATGCTTGGAGCATCGGGCTTATATAGCCGTAATGAACTGAGTCACCAGTTTGGGCACGGCGCAATGTTCAAATGGCTACGCGAGTGCCGCTGCATGTATTCCCGCTACAATTTCCTTTAGGAAAGTACATGAAAAAAAATATTAGTAGTCACTACTCTTTACAATTAATATTCTAATTTTCCATGCAAAGACTAAAAAGAAGAATTTAATGGAACAGCGATACGTAAGTCCCACGCTCTGACCAGTTTTGGATCTGTTAAGTTTGCAACACGTCTCTCCTCCTGCTTCTCCTTCGACAGGGGAAGTTTCGTTCGACCAATCGTAGGTCTATTTGAAACGGCGCTCATATTTGGAAGACTAGTAGTACCGCTGGTAAATCGTAACGAGATAAAATGTTTCATAACACCGCTATTAAAGAAATATTTTGTATTTTTTTTATTATACACATTTTGCTCTTCTATAACAAAAATATTCTGTATATTCTTGACTTCAATAAACTTTACCATTCTCTATATTTAAACGACAGCTCGAGATTCGTTCTCTCGCAAGGTCTTTATAGGCAATGTAAACGATATTAGAGTTTCTGTAAAAAACGTTTGCTTAATACTGGGATAAAATATAGTTTTTAACAGAATTTGAATATAATTGCAAGATAACGTATGGAATTGGTATAATTCGAATCACAAATTACTTATAAATATTCCTATAATTTCTTATATTTATACAGTGAAGTAAAGAAATCAAATCTCATTGCCTACAAATGATGTGTATTGTCGAAAGTAATTTCACATAATTTGCGATTCTCTTAAGTTTTTCATATATGTGAAAAGGAATTAAATAAATATAGAAAACGTTTGTCTCAAATATGAACTAATAACACAAAAGTTTAATTCTCGAGTTATAAATAATATAAAACTACTTAAGGAACAAATAAATTACATCTTCTAGTGACATATTTATCTACGATATAACAATTTGGTAGTAATCGTGCAACTTAAAAAAATAATCATAGATCAATAATATGAAAACCTCGTTGACGATTTTTTTTACAATTGAAATACTTTATGTATTCTACATACTTAACTCACTCCTCATTTATAATGTCAGTATCGATATTCAGTATTATTTATTGATTTCCAGAGCAGGGAACGAACATTGTCATTTAGAAACATTCTTTGCGGGTATATAACTTTTTACGAAGCAACATGGATGTTACATTTGTGAAGATAAACGTATTAGTCAGACATTCAGTATAATATTTACAGTAAATTTAAATCGAGCGAGGCAGTTAACAAAGTCGTATTTTAAGTTATTGTAACTTGTAGTTCCCCGTATTCCTGTTCAGTGTCATATTCTAAGGATTTGTTATTTTAAATCTAGAAATCTTCTCCAATTAACGTAACATTTTGCCGTCAATTCAACAGAGAATTTCATATATTCAGAAATTGTTCAACAAATATGGGATATTATAAGAAATATGTTTTTTAATTGTAATATTTATGTTACTTATGCATAATATTTTAATGGCGTTCTACTTTTTACTGGCTGTAAAATTAGAAATTTAGATCGCTGAAATTTTCCTCTCGGACAAACGACGAAGGCGCCAATGACACGTAATTTCGTTTAACAAATAGAAGAAACTTTTATATTTGATTGTCAAATGATAGAGCAGGAACAACGAAGAGATTTCTAATGAAACTCGCGGAGAGGAATACATTTTAGTTTTATGTTAGTGTAAAATGCATTATGACTCTGAAAGGCTAAACCTTCACAACATCTAGGGTTTTCTTTTTTCCTTTTTAATGTTTGTAGAAAAAATAAATTTATCTACAATAATGTAGTGTAATTAGAAAAAATACAAAATAAGAATACAGGGACCCTGAAGATGATTCTAAACTAGCATCACAACATTGACCACGCACGATTAAATTGCAATAGACTGTTTAACAAAAAATAAAGTAATTGATTGTTTATAATAAAATTGCATAATTAATAGAGCATATACCTTTTTCTTTAGTAAATATTGTTCTCCAAATGTATAATGTTGTAAATCTAGATGCTATATGAATAAATATTTATTGAAAATATAGTTTGGATATATATTAGACCCGTTTCCTACTCAATATTTTTATTAAAATAAAGTTTTAATACTTGGGGTATAATTACGAACTCGTGAATTTCTTTTAGTATCATTGTTTTCTTTAAATATAAATTATTTGCTTTTAAATTCAATATAAAATTTTTTTGCACATGTTTATTGAAATTTTGAAGAACTTTTCTAAATTCCTCGTAAAATATATCATTGAACACTGTCATTTACACATGAAGAATCTGAAATATCGAAACTTAAAGAGAACATGAATAGAAATTATTTTATAGAACCTTTGTTCTGTGGTCGGCAGATGAACTTTATCGTAAAGTGCCATGGCATGTTGCCATGTTGTTGTAATGCTACGTTGCCGAATTGACAGTTGCTCAGCGTATGTTTTAAGATTTTCCTAGGCAATGTGAGAGCATGAATTAAGGTTTAGTTCATTACAGCTCCCAAACAGATATTACGAGCTGAATTGTGGTATAAACCATTTTCAAAAATCAGTTCACAAGTCTCACCAGAATTTGGCATCACCTTGTGGTGACAGAACAATAATAGAAATGCTTTAGTGTTCTCAGCTAATTACTCTTTTAAAAATTCTGTTGGAAAATTCGAACAAATAAATAGCCACTCAATCTGCGGGTTTTTTAGTCGGTTTGACAACGAATGGAATTCCTTTTTTCTTGAATTGCCTGTTGCCTGTTTATTTAAGATTTAATATATTTGTATGTTACATAAGTAAATGGAGATATGAAATATTTTTTGATGTAGTTGTGGAGTAAATTTGTTTTTGTGACTTCTCTTTTTATTATATTATTCATTTGGAGCACAGTATTTAGTTTAGAAAAAATTGTATGCATTCATTGATTTTAAACTAGCATTATTCGTCGCGATTAATCACAACTGTTAGTTTAATAATTTAAACTAACAGTATTCGTATTTGTACGTCATGCTAAGTTTTGATGTACGGAGGATGAAATCTTCATGTCTTTGTTACAATATTACAGTTTTTGACACGATAGAATGAACAAGATAATTAATAATTATTATTTGGTGATAATAATAATAACCTTTAAAAAATATGCTAAATATATTTTTATTTCAAAGAATTATTGGGTGTAAAAAATTATATAATTATTCCGAGAAAATAAGGAAAATAGAATAATTTTCTACTCGGGCACAGTGCTTAAATAACTGCCCACTATGTAGAGATCTTCTCGAGTTCTAATCCACTTAGCTTTGCATATATTTTTCTTCGTTTCAAACTGTTATCTATAAGACTAAACATCTTCTACACAAAATATTTAACGCTGATCAAGTGAGGTTATCTGTTCAGATAAGATAAGATATTGGAAACATTACTACTTAGAGACGCAGTTAAAAGAATTTATTTCAGCAAGGTACACTAAATAATGATATAGCAAGGTACACTAAATAATTTAATTTCAAAGTATAATTTCACTTTGTTATTACAAATATTACGAAGTTCTGGTATCAAATAAAATAATTGTAATTGTAATTGCACTCTCAACTAAATTAATTATATTATTTATAAATCTATTAAATCTTAAACCTCGCGGTATGGCAACAGGCAATTCAAGAAAAAAAGAATGTAATTTATTGTCAAACCGACTAAAACACGCTGACTTGAGTGGCTATTTATTTGTTCGAATTTTTCAACACACATTTTACCTCTTCCAGCAAAAGTGTAATTGGGTGAGAACACTAAAGCACTGCTATGATTGTCTGTCACCACAAGGTGGTTTGAATCCTAGTGTAAACTGATTTTTGAAAATGGTTTATACCACAATTCAGCTCGTAATATCGGTTTGGGATCTGTAATGAACTAAACCTTAATTCATGCTCTCACATTGCTTAGGAAAATCTTAAAACATACGCTGAGCAACTGTCAATGCGGCAACGTAGCATTACAACAACATGGCAACGTGCCATGGCACTTTACGACAAAGTTCATCTGCCGACCACAGAACAAAGGTTCTATAAAATAATTTCTATTCATGTTCTCTTTAAGTTTCGATATTTTAGATTCTTCATGTTTAAATGACAGTGTTCAATGATATATTTTACGAGGAATTTAGCAAAGTTCTTCAAAATTTCAATAAACATGTGCAAAAAATTTTTATTTTTTAATTTAATAGCAAATAATTTATATTTAAAGAAAACAATGATACTAAAAGAAATTCACGAGTTCGTAATTATACCCCGTGTTAAAAATTTATTTTCATAAAAATGTTGAGTAGGAAATGGGTCTAATATATTATCAAACTATATTTTCAATAAATATTTATTCATATAGCATCTATATTTACAACATTATACATTTGGAGAACAATGTTTACTAGAGAAAAAGGTATATGCTCTATTAATTTAAACTAACAGTTTTCGTAGCAATAAAATAGCAATCACATCGTCCAATTTTACTAAGCTCCATAAACTCAAATAGCCCTTCTACAGAGTAAGACGAAGCCGTCTGATCAGATAAGGTATTTCAAATCTTTCTTCTCATATTCGTAGATGAAAGAAATAATTTCAACCAGGAATACCTAGAAAGAGAGAGAATTTGCGGAGGTAATCTAATCTTTCGCTTTACTTGAACGGAAAGGATACTTCATTTGAAGGTTAAAGTATACTGAAAAATATACAAAAACTGTTCCAACTATTTTAAAAAAAATACTGTATTCATAGTTTAGTTAGTATATGTTTTATCCGCATTATCGGTAAAGTTTGGAAAAGATGCTCTGAAATAATTTCCACTCACATCGCGTACTTTTTCCTTTACCAATGGTGAGAATCCAAAGAGTGTGTTTGTAGATATGTTATTTAATACATGTTCTCATTGTATTTGGAATCTTTCACCCACGAACGTCCTTAGTCGCGAATTCACATCCAATGACGGTGTATCCAGTGACGGTGAAGAGAAAGAGAGAGAGAGAGAGAGAGAGAGGGAGAGGGAGAAAGAGAGAAGTAGGAACAAAGAAAGAAAACAGGAATCTGTGGTTGTATTTCACAATTTTATTTGAATAAATTATTGAAAGATATTTCAGTTTTATTTATATTTGTTGTAATCTAAAACACGTTTTTTGTAATATTAGTCTCGGATCAAGATTTTATATGCTGCACGATTACAACCAGTGTTATATTGCAGATCATTGTGTTATTAGAACATGTAATTTATTAGTTCCTTGAGTGGTTTAATGTGATTTATAACACGAGAAATAAATTTTGTGTTATTAATTCATATTTTAGACAAACGTTTTCTATATTTATTTAATTTCTTTTGACATATATGAAAAAATAAAAGAATCACAAATTTCGTTAGACAATACACGTGAAGAGAGAGGGAAAGAAAGAAACATAGAGAGAAAAAGTAATACGATGATAGAGAAAAGGGAGAGAAAGAATGAGTGAAAGAAAGAAAGAAGGAAAGAAAGAAATACGAAGAAAGATAATGAAAAGAACCTATGGTATTAATATGAGTTAATACATTTCAATTTGGTTGGAATAAATAAAAGGGATTTGTCTTTTTTTATTTATTCATATCTGAAGCGAGGTTTTCATATTATTGATCTATGATTATTTTTTTAGGTTGCACGATTACTACCAAATTGTTATATCGTAGATAAATATGTCACTAGAAGATGTAATTTATTTGTTCCTTAAGTAGTTTTATATTATTTATAACTCGAGAATTAAACTTTTGTGTTATTAGTTCATATTTGAGACAAACGTTTTCTATATTTATTTAATTCCTTTTCACATATATGAAAAACTTAAGAGAATCGCAAATTATGTGAAATTACTTTCGACAATACACATCACTTGTAGGCAATGAGATTTGATTTCTGTACTTCACTGTATAAATATAAGAAATTATAGGAATATTTATAAGTAATTTGTGATTCGAATTATACCAATTCCATACGATATCTTGCAATTATATTCAAATTCTGTTAAAAACTATATTTTATCACAGTATTACNCTATATTTTATCCCAGTATTACGCAAACGTTTTTTACAGAAACTCTAATATCGTTTACATTACCTATGAAGTCCTTGCGAGACAACGAATCTCGAGATGTAGTTTAAATATAGAGAATGGTAAAGTTTATTGAAGTCAAGAATATACAGAATATTTTTGTTATAGAAGAGCAAAATATGTATAATAAAAAAAATACAAAATATTTCTTTAATAGCCATGTTATGAAACATTTTATCTCGTTACTATTTACCAGCGGTACTATTAGTCTTCCAAAAATAGGAGCTGTTTCAAATAGAGCTACGATTGGTCGAACGAAACTTCCCCTGTCGAAGGGGAAGCAGGAGGAGAGACGTATGGCAAACCTAACAGATCCAAAACAGGTCAGAGCGTGGGACTTAGAAAAATAAATGGGCCCTTTTATGTTATCAGTAGTGTTTAATTACTTGAGTATTTAACGTTTGCAAGTAATAAAGACTATCAGAAGAACTGCATTTATCGCGCATTTTTTTGTTGTTTGTCTAAATATATTTTGTTCTTTAATCAACATTTAGTTTGAATTTTTTTTAAATATCCGAAAAGTAAGGTAACCGATTTGAAAGTGTGATAGGCTCATTCTACTCATTACGGAAAGCCATGAATTATTCTAAGAAGAATAAATTCCCGTCCGTTTGACACAAGTGTGAAAATATCTCGTTTCACCACAGTAATATCTATTCACCTCTCATCTTTATACTTTTTATAAAATCTAAATTCAGGTCTTGTGAATTACCATGTATGAAGGTGTTTAATATTTTAAGAATACTATGAATAATTTCAATCAATGTTTAATATTTCCAGCGTGTGCTTTTTCCGTTTTAGGTATACACCAACCGGATATCTTTGTCAAAATTCCGGGATATAATTTTTTCACAGTAGAATACTTTAAGTACTGCATATACTAGAGCGTAAAAAGTAATGAAATAAACTAAATTAGTTTCTTCGTCACCTGTGAAATTAATGGTTTTAATTTTGCCAAATTTGGAATTTAAATTAAAAAAAATTCTTTAATATTATTTCAAGATGTTTTGTGAAATATTAATCTTAAAAGTATTAATACGTGTTATGTCAGGGTATTTTCAATGTGGACACAAAATCATTCTATTTCGTAAATTTTCGTTCTATTTTATCGTTATCATATGTTTATATTTAATTTATAAATGTGTTTATTTCGCTCCGCTTGGTGCACTTACTCTATCAAATCGATTTGAAGTCTCTTGAAATAGTATATGAACGTGCTAGGTAGAAATTATTTCCCAACCAAACTTTCAAGCGTATTAGGGCGTATGTGTATTATTTTACATCTCATATCGTTTATTACGTCTCGAATACTCAATCAATAAATTGATTTTTTTTTAGTGAAACATTTTGCCGAATGTTTACTTTTCGTAAAGCATGGGTTTCAAAAGGTTTGAATAATTTTATATCATTGTATAGTTTGTTTCATGACGTTCTTCTGTAACATTAAACAAAAGAATAGAATGCATATGACAACGATTAATAGGCAATACTTTTCAGAAAACTTTTGGAATATAATGAATCTATATTTCGAGTTATAAATATTTTGTCACTTTAATTTATAAACAAGTTAAACGTTAATCATATTTTCTACTCCGATATTTTTTCTGTATGAAAACTTCGCGTAATGAAATGAAATGTTTTGTCTTTATTTCACCTAATGAGCTAGCGCATAAGAAAACAGAGTGTCATTTGGGAAACAGCAAAAAGGGAGAGTTTAACTGTACCGAATTACTACTCTAAATGAGTTACACTTTAGGACTTTCTGTTTAAAGTGTCCCTAAGATCACAAAGTAACTTGCAAAACGAGCTTACTTTAAGTTTTAAATATCAAAGTTCATAACAGTCCCTATACATAGTCCTTTCTGGAATTAAATTTTTAATTAATAGGGTAGAGAATCTTTTTGGAGGACTTTAAGAAAGATGAGCCTGGAAAAAATGAAGCAGCTTTTATAAAAACAATGTAGAGTAATTTAGGTAATAAGGTAGTGTTTTTAAGAATTTATTCTCCATTTCTTATTCGGAAATTTTTTCTAATTTTTAGGAGTATCGCATACTACAGGAACGTTGCAGGATCCACAAGAAGGAGACGACCTCACTGTGGGGCAGGTAAGAATATTTTGAACTTTCTTTAATACGTCGGAACCGGAACGTTGTTCTGGCAATATATTATTCTTTTCTATGTTATTATTTCCAAATTCACCACGGAGACCATTATATTCTATTTTTACTTCGGGAATATTTGTTGTAAAATACAACTTTGGTAATTATTTGTTTAAATTAGTTTGTTTAGAGTATAGTTTATTTACGATGTGATTGATATAAATGTCTTAAATATCCAGAAAACTGTATGCTATGTAAATATATTTAAAAAAACATGTATCATACTATTAATCTCTTTAGAATCCGAGTCCAAAAATATTTTTTGGAACAATTCTTGATATTCGTGTTCTTTTTTCAGAGACAACAAAATATAATTTTTTTCACTTGCCAAAATGAATTCAGGTCAGGTACGGATATGATGAAAATCAAGGATAGAGCTCAATTATTTGATGTTTCTTCCCGTGACTCACATTTTCTTTCACCTAAATGTTTTCTTTGCGTACTTCCACATACGTTACCTACTAAAAAAGGACTAAGAAATATAGTTCTCCCAGAATCATAATTTGTTTCTTCGTGTCTTCTCTCTTTCTCTCATCAAAAAAAGAGTTCTCCGAGAACGGTTATTCAAGATTTCCGTGTCAAGATAATTTAATTCTTTCTTAACCTGCCTGAAAAATTAATACAAATGAACGAAATTATTTTTCACTCGGATACTCCTGAACCTTGTTATTCCGCTTTAGATGTTACAACTGTGTTTGAAAGATATCTCAGAGCGCACTTACTCCCTGCCGATACTCCGATGAGTCGCACCCGCTGCCATGTTCTGTGGTCGGGATGTGTGTTTAGTCGGGGAATCCCGAGAGCGAACACGTGCCGTGCGTGTCTAAACACCTCTCAAAGAGAGAGAAAGTGAGAAAGGCCACAGCGACCCTCGGAACGATAGAAAGCGGTAGTAAAAATGGATAAAAAAGTTTGTGCTTCCGAAACATGGGGATGTAATTGTGAATGTAAAACTTTAAACACTTTGCTATACATATTCTGCGCGGTTGGATAGAGATGCGTGATAAAGGAAGGGAAACGTAATCAATGTAGCAGTGGAATAGACGTGGGTGATTGGGGAATTTCAATGTGAACGTAGGAAGAAAGAAATCTAATTCCTGTTCTTAGATTGGGGACTTTGGGAAGCATATTTAATTTATTTTTCTTCCATACTCACCTTACTCCACTATGTCATTATCAATGTATTGTATTTCACTAATAGGGTATAATTGTTTTCTTGCCTCGTGTTTTCTTCTTTTTTTTATCGCGAATCTTTGTATAACTGCGTTTGATATATGGAGTAAATAATGTAAAACTGCATGGATTACTGTACGGTTATGCTTACTCATGAACAAATAAAAGGTTTGTGGAAAGACTTGACTTCGAAGGAGTATTTTTATGCAAATACCTGTTTTTGGAGTTCATTAATACAAAGAAACTGTTTTTTTAAATTCTGTTCCTACGCTCTTCAGGTCATCGACAGGGAGTTTTATATAAGCATAATACTATTATAATTTTTACTATAGAGAGATGAAACAATTGATAAGAACAGATTAAAAAAAAGAATATGTTAACAAATAGTTATACGTCGAATTTGTTCTTTCAAAAAGAGAAATAATTATTAATATGATTGATTTCGTTTCGTTAATCCGATTACACAATGTTGCGCAGACAATATTAGTTATATACTAATGAATACGAAGAGGCTAGTTTTGATATGTTAGTAATTGTTTATATTCAGTTATAGTAGTTTCGTCAACTTTTGCGGTCAACAATGTTCAAGCCCAAGTCGTGCATCCTGCTTGCAGCAAAGATGTTCCATTTACTTACTACACTCTCCCGCTGAAGTGGGGAACTCACGCGAATCAACAACGTGCAAGTGGACACACACAGCAGAAAATGGAAAACGCTATAAGTGTATTCCTCCATTTCTTTTCTGTCGTATGAACTCTAGTGAACACAGAGATACGTGTGCTGATGGTTTTAGTTTCATTATTTGCTAGTGCAGTAATTTAGCAATTGATGTGACAAGTAACACAAACATTCACCGGATTGACTTTGCAGACCGATGCAAGTGTAAAGGAGTCCACAAACAGAATTCCATAGTAGTAGAAGTGCTGAAAGTTGCAAGCTGGTTGTTTTTACAGGGTGTGAGCGAACTGGGGAGCTCGAGGTGAGGGACATCGATCAGCAGAGACTAAAGAAGGAGAGAAGGGGATTTTAAGGCATAGGAACGCTGCACCAAAAAGGATAGATAGAACATTGTTGTCACTTGAGAGTGGTGTTTTAAAAGGATTTTTGAAGTTTCGAAAATTGAGAAGAATTAATTGAAAACGAATTATATGACAATTAAAATAATTTATTTCAGATAAATCTATTCATGAAATTCAAGAGAGCTTTATTATTTGCTGAATTCTTCTACACTTTGTTAGACTTGAAGTTGAAGTATTATCAGCTGTACGCTGTGGGTGTGTTTTAACATTTTTCGGATTATGTAGTAGTGTTATTTATGTATCCTCGGATAGTATTTGACATCAGTTCTTGGTCGTGATAAAGCTGAATTTCTCGAATCATATCTTTTAGAGGGGTTGAAGTGTACATTATGAAGAGAGAAGTGAACCTAGGTGACCCTCCTTTCCATCTTTTTTCTTTGTTTCCTTGCTTTTCTTTCTTTCCTTTGTTTCTTTTCATTCTTATTCCCTCTCTTTATTCTAGAAGTAGCATAACAATGAATATTTGTGAGACTTTTGGGAAATAAATTTTCAGAGCACAATTGCAAACATCTGATAGACATACATGAAAGCTTACAAATCTACGATTCGAATGTTCTCATTAACGTGTGAAGGAGCTTGAAGAATAGAAGCAGACCCAATCCACGTTCTCGGAGTCATATTTACAAAGAAAGAGGTCTTAAAGTTTTTGAATTAATAAAAGAAATAATTAAAGTGCATTACCACGAATTCTATAAAATTAGATTAATATCCAATCGTTTGATAATAAGAAGTTCTAAATCCTTTAATAATATTCAGATTCTAATAATACCCAAGAAATGAACTGAAAATTATCAGTGGAAAACGAGATAGTGTGAGACGTCTGACGCTACCTCTTTCATCACCGAATTAAAAATGTTTAATAATTGAAATAAAGTAAATCTCACCCCAATGTATAATCCGTTGTAGCGGAGCTACATATTTATGATACCCTTAATAAATGTGCATTGGGCAGAAGAGAATGTATATAAACTATAAACATTTTTTAACGAACAATTAACAACAATATAGTGTTCTAGAACATACCATGACAAAAGAGTGTAAATACTAACGGGTTGCAATAAGCGAGAGTAATTTTAGTGAATACAGATGAATAAATAACTCGAATAGAACCAATCAAGTGCTGTAGAAAAATATAGACAAAAGACAATCTGATGCACGAAGAACTTCACTTCTTGCTAGCTATTCACGCCGACAGATACAGCAAGTTCGAGCTCTGGTCTCGTGAAGTTCTCACGACCGTATCTTTACGTTAAAACGTCAAATAGACAATTTTAGTGCTTGCTCAATGCTATACTGCATTGCAACATAACTCATTAGTCAAAATTAACTTAAAATTTATGAGTGAAACTGCGATCGACATGGAACGTTATAGCCAGTGACTGATTGAGTTGGAACGCTGTAGCCCGTGACTATTAATTTACTAACAGTGAGTCAAAATCGACAAGAGTCGAAAAATTTATATAAGATTGTTTGAGTCAAACGATATTTCCTGTTCAATGTAAATCATTTTATAATATTTCAAATCTAATAACTGGTAGTTTTAAGTAGAGTATATTATTGATTTATTAATACCAGATTGTTTCTTGTATCACATTGACATACGTCGATTGACGGTTCAGTATTATGTTCGTATTTATATGTCAAGTTTCTATTTTTGTGTGTATCACATGTCTTGTTTACAGGAATCTCATTCATTTATACATTAATTAATTGTAACGTGTTTCAATTAATCATATTTTGTTTAATAATGTACAATTTTGTAAAACAGTATTGAACGAAAACTATTATAATTTGCTATTGACTAAACGTCATTTCACTTTCATCACAATAATAAAACAAATATTATTGATTATTAATTGATTCAAAGTATTTTTATTCAATTAATCTAATTAATGTTAAGTAACGTTAACAATTTTAATTTTGATATCGTAGTTGTTTACATAGCAATTAATATCTTAAATCAAATTCAAAATCCTTCTGATAACAATAACTTTATGGAGTCATTAAGAACGTATCATACAGGTATTTTCTAACTGACAATAATTTCATCAAACTAAAACATCACGATAACAGCAAAACCGTTAAAATGCTGTCCATCTCAAACTCCACTTAAATTTCTATCTACAATTCTAACATTTTTCAATTGTAGTTCTGAGTCTTATTCGCAGCTTTCAGTGTACATAATATAATCTCGTGAGTAATTAAATTGCTTAACCAACTTCATTCATTTGCTCTACAACTTTAACCTCTATTCTATTTTCTGATTGCCAATTATTCATTGTCGAACATGAGTATGTATCATGTGCGTCAAGGTGTCCACAATATTATACTTAATTTTAACGTCGTATTGCAAGGATGTTAATAGTATTAAGCACGAATAGGCGATACAAATAGGTGTCGAAACATTGTGAATATATATTAATACAGATGTATTACATTTCTTAATATACGTCTGCAAATGGTCGATGATAAATTGAGAATCTATATTGAGAATATGTATATATTAGGATTTTCTCTAATACATCCTCGAAGAAAGGATTTCACGAAAATCCATTCATAAAGAGGTGAAATAGGGGTTGGAATATTTTATGTATGTATCCCACCATATCTCTGAAGAACCTAGACTAATCTCAACCAAATCTGATACACAGATTACTGACTATTTTTCATGAAGCTCTGTGGGAGTAATATGTCTCTGGAACCATTAGGGAAGGGATGAGAAGAGGATGGCATGTAAAAACATTGTAAAAATCCAGTATTAGATTCGAAATGATACATTTTGGATAAGGGTGACCCCAGCACCCCTAGGGAAGGGGATGGCATGAAACAAATTTCGAACATGATTTATACCAGTGACGAGTCCACATTTTCGGCCTCTTGAGTTGATAGTGAAATTCCGATATCGTGTAAGTCTAAATTCAGCTCTCATGGAAGAAAGATCTTTTGGAAGGTGAAATAGTTTTATGTATAAAAATCATTGAAAATTAATTTCGAAAGATTAAAAGAGTCATGAAACATGAAAATGGCTTCAGATCCATTGCTTTCGAGTTGATAATAAAGGAATTTACGTAAATTTATGAAAATATGGGATTGAGAACTCACACCAACATTAATGGATACCATTCCCACTGGATATCAATGGGAATGTGAGAAAGAATAAAGTCTCAGACATGAGAAAAGCCGCGGATAATCAGCAAGTTTATTCTACTTTTGAACTTACGTCTCTATTCCTTTCGCTCAAAGATAAGGGAACTAGATGAGCGACTCTATATGATCGGAAAATGTGCATCTTTTATTACTTAAGTTATGACGGAAAATGACCTTAATTTTTCAAACAATAGCTACGCAGTAGCACAAGCGGAACTCTCTCCAATTAGAGCAAGAGATTATTAACTAGCGAGTTTTGAATGGAAAAGAACATCCTGATTTACGCTATAATCGAATAGATATTCACATGTATCTCTCATTGAATGATTCAGTTGGCAGAACGGTTGTGTCTAACAGTATATTACGCACAAAGAGGAATGTGATGTACGTGAACGTTTGCGACAAAACACTCATACTCACAGTGGACAATTACGCCAATACCTTCGTATTCGTATATAATGCTTGTTTGAATTTCTAACGGTTTTGAAAAGTAAGTGCCGGTTCTTTTTTGACGACAAGGTCACATATAGATAGTGAGAAATAGCAAATTATCTTCTTCCATCAATAAATAATATAATAATTATGATAATTCAATAAACTATAATTATTTTACTTTTAACTATAACAAACATTTTTACAATTTTACATTATATTACAAATAAAATGTATTTATTACAAATATGTGTTATGAGAAATAGCTCCCAAGACAATTATGATTTGCGCGCTGAATTAATTATACAATGAAAGTCAAGAGTTGAGAACACACGAGGCTGAAAAGATATGGCGTGAACGTCAAGCACCTTTGAAATCCGTTCCATAACAACGACGAATAGGTAGAGGCTAGACAGTAAATAAGTTATCGGACGCTCAGGTAGAAAGTACTATTGAAATGTTAAATTTTATTCAAGCCATTGTGATTGTCAGAATACTACTGCGGAGTACGAACTTTATTAAATTAGATAAGGCTTACGTGTTGTTAGTAATAAGATCCATGAGTAATATAAATTACCAAGAGTCAAGTAAGGCTGTTTGCGAGTGCAACAGTAGTGCTACAGCTATAATATAGCTACAATAATTGTTAGAAGTGTTCATTCACAGACTCTATATCATAGAATATCGATTGCACTGGTGGAACGAATTCCGTTCATTCAAAGATAGCTACAATAATTGTTAGAAGTTTTTTTTGATTGGGGCTTTAGGGCTCGCCAACAATTGTTAGAAGTGTTCATTCACATACTCTATATCATAGAATATCGATTGCACTGGTGGAACGAATTCCGTTCATTCAAAGACAGTTGTTGCGTAGAAGGACGAAATCTTCTGTACTAAGCACAGGAAGTAACACTGAATGTAACTGTACGTAAAGGTGGATGGGAAAAACTGTCAGAAAGGTATCAGCTGAGTGCGATCGGAAGATTTCACGAAAGTCTCAAAGAAGATTGAAAATCGTTGTACTTCAGACAATTCTACAAGTTGTAAAAATAACTTATGATTAAAAATACAAGAAAACTATAAATCAAAATAAAAAAGTATTTTGATTGTTGGAGTTCTTATATCCTTTGAGATTTTCCCGAACAGTCCTAGATTCTGAAAAGCCAAACAAGACAGATCTGTAATAAACATTGCAATTTATTGTTTACAAAAATATAATAATCACAACATTAAATGTTTACATCCCTCTGTACTTTCATTTCTTTAAATGTGAATTTAAATCCCTCTGTAACTTTATTTTTAATTTTTAACCTAATAATTTAATTCCACTATTTTTAACATTTTAAAAGATAAATTTAATTTATGAGTCGTTTCTTCTTAAATGAAATTAATATTCATCGGGAAGAAAATGAAATTAATGTATTCGGGAATATTCCGACAAACATCAAGAAACGTCCGAAAGAGGAACAGTCGAAGGATGATCGTCTTTCAAGTCACTCATTTACTTACTTACTTACTTACTTACTTACTTACTTACTTACTTACTTACTTACTTACTTACTTACTTACTTACTTACTTACTTACTTACTTACTTACTTACTTACTTACTTACTAACTTACTTACTTACTAACTTACTTACTAACTTACTTACTAACTTACTTACTTACTAACATACTTACGTACTTACTTACTTACTTACTTATTCGATGTGTAAATTACTGGACCTGAGTGCGCATAAAGATGGGTTCGAATAAAGGAAAATGAACACATTAGTTCCTTTATCTAGGCCTCTATAGATATTAAAAGAAACGGGAACGCACGAAAAGGGAGTAAGCGCGAAAATTCGATCTACGGTAACATTTTTAATGTGCTGGAACTAAATGAATAGCAATTTTAAGAGTGAGGGAAGAGAAAAAAAATAATTGAACCCAGAATGATATGAAAATGATGTGATTCTCAGCTTTCTTAACTTCCCGCGAATTCGAATGGCATTAACAATACCAGAGGTGTTCCCCCAGAATCTATAAAATATTTTTGAATATCAGTTTACAGTTAGGGCTCTAATGACCACGCTGTTGACGAGCCCTAAAGCCCCACAAAAAAAATCAGTTTACAGTTCATTTGTGGCAAGACGAGTGGCGATAAATTATAATAAATAACATTAACTTAAAAATATTTGTTAATATATTTAGAAGATACTAGTATCACAAAAACACATATGATGAAATATGGTTGAGATCATCAAATGCTTGGTGAAATAATATGGTGTATTATTTTGTGTATACCCAAAATCCGTTCGGTGAAATGGTTGATGTTGTTACGTTCGGGGATTTCACGTTCGCAACATTGTCATTGCGGTTATTGTGAGAATAGGTTATGGATCAATCACGAGACGAAATTCCATCTTGTGTTCCGCGGATTAACTCGCGTATTGTGTGGAGAGTTCGCTCAACATTTGCTCGTCCTTCCTGCTGCCTGTTTAGAGTTCCACTGTATTTTAAGAACAACACAACATCCACCGTAGATCATATACAAACTCATTTAATGCGGTACGAGGAATTCAGAGAATGTTATTAGCAACAGATATTTAGTTTCCACTACCAGTCATTATTCTTCTTTCCATCTGTTAATTATAAATATTACAATTTTACCCTCCATCAGTGTGTTTTCAGAAAGAAAAAGAGCAGAATATTTTTATCAAAGTAATCTTTTGATTCTGTCACTTTTGTTACTTTTTAGAAGTAGTAAATTAGAATTGTGTATGGTATACTTCTCAATGGATTTCGATCTACGATTGTTTGTTTGATTGTCCTTGTATGCTGATCGAGTAACGTCGCAAGTTTAATATTTACCGCAAACAATATTTCAAAAATTTCAAAAGTGTGTTTTTATGCATATGTCTCATTCAGTTGTTAGTGATTAGTTTTCGAGAGCATACCTGAATAATATTCTAACACACGCGTACGACCAATATTTTTCATGATGTAGAGCAAGAGAACGGAGGGAGTAAAATTATTTTTCTATTTTTACGTATTACGTTTAATAAATTATACATTGAGTGAGTTTTTTTAAACTGATGTTTTCGTAGCTATCCAGAACAAAATATATTTTCCAGTTTATTGAATCATAAATTTGATGTCACAGGTAAACTAATCACTCTAGTGCTTTGTCTTCACACACAGGATGCGCGGAAATTTGAATTGGTTTCTTGCAGGCCGCTCCATACAATTTAACGAAGTTTGTTAAATGAAATTCCAGTAGAACAGTAGAAATAGCAGAAGTCCTACATAAAATATAAATTCACAAGGAAAGACATAAACATTTTCTGTGGTGAAAGATAAGACTGGAAAATGATTCGGAAAGACGACCAGACATAAGAAGAGAGGGAACAGATGCGTACCACGCCACCTGTATTAGGCGCATTCCGACGTCATTTCAGCACTGAAAAATCGTACTTGAAATGATAATTATAAAAAGTTATTTACTTGAGTTAATTGAAAACTTCCTACTCCTATCCGCTTCCCTTCACGATTCTCATGCTCAGTGACATGCTTGTATTCGCATGAGGATTTCAAAAAACAAAAAACAAAGAAAACAAAAAGCACGAATTTCCGTTTGCGTATCACTGAAAAAAAATTGTGTTTACTTTCTTCTACGCCGTTTCACACAATGTCACTGAGGTTGATAAACATCCCACGTCATAGATTTTTCTACCGGAAAAACATCCAAAAACACTCACCATCCAAAGTCCATCTTTCACTCACAATGAATTACAATGTTTGATCCCCCCTCTACAAGATTAAGGGGGAAGGGGATGTAACTGTACCCCCGTTCCAAAACATCTTCACAAATAGACATAAATTCCACGGTTTACGCCTACAATGAGTGGTCTGTGAAGTGCCTGAAGTGTTGCAAACTGTGCTGTACGTTCGTGGGTTGAATGGGCAAGACAGAAACTAGTGACAGAGTATACACTTATGTTGCAGACGTTCGAGTGGCCGGTGGCGCGCCCCATTGAAGCGCATGAAACTCTGGCACTTGCCCTGTTGCCCGCTCGACCGTGGGCGCGCCGTGCGTTGGGACAGTACGTGCTCGTGCTGCAGACTGTCACTCGTTCCGGTCGCCTCGCCGTGCAGGACTCGCTCACGGATGAGCGCAACCGCCCGATGCCGGTAAGTATTAGTCGTACAATTAGAGGACTAGAAGATTAGATGATGCAGTTTTGTGGGGTCCACGTTGGTGAATTCTTTGTATTTATTAAATCTACTCTTTAAGAATTTTTCTTATGTTTGCGGATAATTACGTTATTATTCAATTGGCTGACTTGTCTACAGAACGATGGGATAGACAAGAAATGGCACAGCTATTCCAGCTGTCAATCTTGTCTAAGACAACTAGCAATATACTTTTTTTGGATCTTAGAAAGCATTCCAACTCTTATGCGTTGTGGCAAGAAGTCATACACGGTTTAGATTATTTCGTGCAAAGAACCGTGTTGACAAGAAAATCCATTTGACCAACATTTCAGTAACCCATTAAACTGTAAAAAAACGTGTAAATTTAAGATCATTAAATGAGGATAGTTTAATTGGTATGTTATTTTATTTAGTTTTTAGCTTTGAAACATTTTTTCTCCTTGTTGGAAGATGTAAAGAAGAAGAAGAAATTCTTGGTGTTATTTAACATTTCTAAATAAAGACTCTTCCAAATACTAGAATTGCTTATTCTGTAACCACAAAACATGTATAAAAACAATAACATTGAAATGATTATTAAAGAAAACCTTTGTATGTTCTTCGCGAACCAAACAACTGGACGCCACAGACAATGTATAGGGGTCGGTGCACGAACAACACCTGTTCAAATGTCTATCCTTAAAACATATTTGCGGGCATTAAACTTTCTTCAGTGTGGATGTCACATGCAGCGGATGTAGTTGAGTATGCAGTCTATCTGAAAGCTATGCCACGACTCGATAGAAGATCGACCCGAGAAAACGGAGGATAACTCAGATTATTGTGGGTAGACCTTCTAGGACAAAGGATCCTGCTTGGATATGTCACAAGGTAGAATTGCTTTCAGGCAACGAACTCAATATATTGACTACTATCTATATTAAAAGAGCTCATGGAAAATTTACGGGGGTCGATCGCAAATCCATCGACATTACGGAGAACGAGCTGAGGCTCACAGCTGAATTAACATAAAGGCTGAAGAATCGAGATTTAGTATTCGAGCATTAATACTTTCTCAATATATCAAATCCGGACTCAGAGTAATGCAGTGACGACGTCTGGATAGAATTCTGGCGAGGGGAGAACTGGGGTCATTAATTGCTCGTCTTTTGTAAGATCTAATGTCCTGCACTACGAAAGATGGTTTTAAGTGGCACTTTTACGTGATGGAGAAGGTATATGACGTCGAGGAGGACAAAATACTGCATTGTTATTCAGTTATCAGTGACAGACAGCACATACAGCGCAAAGAGAAATGTGACGCTGCAGATGCCTTGGGGGTTTCCTTTCGTTATATTTAGAATACGAAATGAAAATGAAGTCTAGATTCAGTGGGATATGACTGATAATTAAATTAATAACATTAATAAAACCTTGGAAATATAAAATTTAAAATTAGATTTAAATAAATTGACAATTTTGTATAGTGAATTTATTAATGAATGAATTATACAATTGTCACTTCTGTGACAACTATCTCAGACCTGTCTCAGTTCGAGAGAACTATTTCTCTCATTACAGATACCATGAAGCTGCAATGTTCTCAATGATATGAATATCTATTAGTGTGTAGGAAGTGATAATCAGTCACATGAAAGTTTTGGGTAGGCATGTATCACTGGTTCGTCTGCCATTTTCAGTGTTAGCTAGGGGTCATTCTCACCAGGTATGCGATTTTTATGCAGAAGTGACAGGAACGGCGACGACTGCTGTGACGCGCCGGCGCGGCGCACGGTTTAAGTTGGCGTCCGCGTAAGGCACAGGGTTGTTAACGGATTGTAACATCACACCTCAACCCTGATGTGATGTATTTATTCTTTTGGTAGAAGCGGGATCCTCATACATACCAAAATCCCTATGGTAGTTTCTTTTCGCTGCCACCAGCTCGGTTTCCCGAGCAACCAAACTCACGTGTAATAATAATAACTAAGGATTTATTACAAATTACATGAAATCTGAATTGTTTACAGACACAAACTCCCAAAATCAGCAATACATCTAATGATCGTTGACTAGACAAATAATGCTGTAAGAGAGCATCGTTTTTTGTAAAATATAGTTGAAGACAACTAAATCTTAATAAACCCTCAGGTTATCGGTTCTTTCGAAAAGATGAGTTGTTTTCACCCAACAACTAACTGAAACTAGCTACGCCCCTCGCATCTAGTAATGAATACATCAAGTCTACCGCAGCAGCCTTAACAAAACAAACTGGTCTCCACGACCAGAACTTAGTACAGTCACTTGTCCGTGCTGACGGATCTCTCTACGTTCCTTTGTAAAGAATGAATCCATTAAGTCTACCGCAGCAGCCTTAACAATCTGGTCTCCACGACCAAAACTTAGTACAGTCACTAGACAGTGCTGACGGATCTCTCTATGTTCCTTTGTAAAGAATGAATCCCCGAGGAGGTGCACACCTCTCAATATATCTTGTATCAGACGTCACGTCATCAGCGAATGACCACGGCTTCGCCACCACCGTGCAGGCACTTCTAGGAATGCAGAGGACGCGCCGTAGAGGACGAATCGCTATGCGCGTCACCCCGGCGCTTCGCAAACACCTGTTTAGTTTCTTTCTTTTCTTCGTGGAATTAGTCTTTGAATACACTGGTACAAACTTTCCTTAAGATAAAAAGAGTTTATTTGAACAATGCCTTCGCATGGAAAACTCGTCGCACTTTCGTCTTAGCGCGGACCGGCCACTTATTGTCATATTTTTAACAGCATCTTGCTTAGAAAACACAAAGAGCTATTAATATTTTGCAAGTTGCTGGCGTGTCCTGGCGCCGACGTTACACGGATGCTTTCGAAATAAGCGAATTTTATGGGGAACGATTGGAGAATGATCACGTATTTGGAGAGTTTAGCCATATCGCATATTAGAAGAGGTGACACGATAATGTCATAAGGACAACAGACATATGAGTTCTTAGCACAAGTAGATTTTAAAATAAAAATAAGAAATGATATCAGTCGAGTAAGAAAAACCACTTGAGATATTGAATAGACATAGAAGTACAAATATGTACTCAAAGAAAATAGGACTGTTTAAAAACGACCTACGTAGATGTAGAAAGGGAAAGAAAACGATTGAGCATTTATAGTGGGAATGCAAACTTAGATGAACGAGGAGAATGTCTTTAAAAAATTTCAAGATTTTGGATACGGTTAACATTAAAACCAAAGGTACACTAAATGATAGAAGTAATAAATTTGAAATATTCTATTAATATTGTACTAAGATGGGATACTTAAAAGAAACTATCAGAACATCGTAAATTTGATCATAATGGTTAGTAGAGTTTGGTGACTCTGGTAAGAAGAGAAAAATTAAAAGAGGGACAATGAAATGTCTAAAACCCCTGGAATGACTATGTAGGGTAGAGGAGATATAGTGTACAAAAATGTCATAAAATCCATGTACCCACTTACGTGTGACAGCATGAAATAAACAATTTAATCGTCAAAATGCAGTGGCTCCTAGAATACTCTGAAGAGCAGCATAAAATGTGATAAGAAAAATATTCTACACGCATTTATTATTTGTGGAAGAGATTTTATAAATACATAAATTTATTGCCCCCACCCCAAAAAAACAACAAAAAAAACAGTACAAACTGCGTATGACCACGTGGAGGACAATAAACTAATTTACTCTCCGGAAGCAAGCAAGGGACCATCCCATCAATTCCAATCAAGGGCACTAAGGCAGAGGCGGATTGAAAAATTTCACCAAAAATTCCTAGATAAGATAAAATTTAGAAAACAACGCACTAGATCCAATAAAATATTCATGGAATTAAAAGGACATTTGATTGGACGTCGCGCGGAGGGAGGGGAAAAGAACTGAGAAAAGCATGTTGACATTTCTCTACTCCTCAGAATTTGATAAAAAAAGCACAGACAACGTTGTTATCATATATGGCAATAATAGCGTTCTAACGATATATTTGTCCACTGTGAGTACTCGTAATAAACTACAAGTATCTACAAGTTTATTTCTAGAACTACTAACTCCATATTTGAGCCAAGAATTGTCATTCATATTTATTTTTAAATTGACCCATTTCTCATCGCACTGAAGAGTAAATGTTGGCTCTTGTCCGTGCGTCAGCGAGGGTGTGCGTCCTTGGGGAACATCTCAGTACCGCAAATTAACGCTGTGACCTCGTGTGCAGGTGAATCATTAGCAAGCAAATTAGTTGGCCGTGAGTGAGCTCTTGTAGAGAGCATTTGAACATTAAGCAACCTCTCAACAATGCACTTATCATGCGTAACTCACTTGATCGGTCGCCTGATCGTCTCTTACTACTAATTCATATTTTTAAAGATTTCATCAGTAAGTTTGAATCTCCTAATACACAATACCTTACATTATGGTATCAAATTGCAAAATTGTCATTAAATCACCATAACTTTTTACAGATAAGAAAAATCGTATGGAAATGTTTGAAAGTAGTGAAAGGTGTAGATAAATTATACATTTGTAATTTTTTGAAGTGAAATGGTTAACAGCAATTTAAAAAGTTTATGTAGGTTTCTCTATTATAGTAAAGGAAACAATGATTTTGAATTTTCTCCAATCTTTCTGAGAGAGATGAAAGTGTTGAAAGTATATTTGATGGCGTAGTTATTCTTGAAATTAACCAGAAACAATGAATAAAGTTCATAATATTGTAGATGTAATAGCAGGGAACTGATTTTCTACCACGTTTCACACATTGTATTTAGCATAAATAATCCAAGTCAGGGTGTAAACATAAATAAATGAACTTTATTGTCAAAAAAGCAGTTCCATAAACTGCGTATGACCACGTGGGGGATAATCAACTAAGTTACTCTCCGGAAACAAGCAAAAGACCATCCCATCAATTCCGATCAAGAACGCAAGGGCAGTGGCGGATACTTATATAAAAATATTTTTCCGCCTATGGAAAATTCGCTACTACTCGGAGGAGACCCGGAGAAAAACCCGGACCAGGATGGGGTACATAGAATGTATATAACCATGCCAAGGTTGCATAGAGTTGGAAATAAAATCTAATAAATAAAAAGTATCAAAACAACGTGTCTGAGAAAAGGAATTTAATCAATATCAAGAGTACTGTAACAATGGCGTAACAAAGTATAAAAGAAATTAACATCATCTAAAATCATATGAAAAACGATATATATTGGTGATTCGACCCATTGGAATATACTGCAGCTAAGGTAACTGTAAATTGGTTTAAACACAAATGTTACACAAAATTTGATTTAAGAAAAAATGTGTAAAATTTAGAACTTAATGTAGTAGAACAAGAAAGAAACAATAATATCTACACATAGAACTATAATCCAGGAGAAATAAGATGTTCAAATTTGTAGACCCGTTCTAATTACGGTTCTCTTCACTGCATAGAACATGTACGGGGCTGATTACGTAATATCTCGATGTCATGGTGCTCTCAGACTTACCCTCGTGGTTCCCTGGTCCCAACCCTCAAGGTTTTGAAATCGTCCTTCGTTGGTTTCCTGGGCACGTGGGTATTATGGATACACTGACTATTAAGAATCTAATAAGCCGCCTACTAGTTCAAAATTTTAAAATAGTTCTTTGTTGTTCTTGGACACGAGGGTATTATGGGTAACGAAGGAGCTGATGAGGCAGCGAAGCGGGGAACACAGAAGGCAGTCATTGATATTTCAACCGTTCCTACGTCAGATTCAAAGCTTGCCATAAAATCGACTATTCTTAAGACATGGCAAACCGAATGGCAAAATTGCGCCTTCAAGCTGAGGAAGGTAAAAGTCTCCGTTAAGGCCTGGTCGTCATCATCCTGTGTGAACAGACGGGAAGAAGTGATCCTTACACGTCTTCATATTGGTCACTGCTATCTTACGCAGGGTCATCTCTTACGCGGCGAATCTGCTCTCATCTGTGAAACTTGCAACACAACACTTACCTTGGAACACTTACTTTTGGAGTGCCTTAAATATAGTACCAACCAACGGCGACACAATCTACCCAACAGTTTGGACGTTATACTTAGGCAAAATGAACCGATTTTGATACGCCTTTTTAGATTCATTCTGGAATGTGGCCTTTGGAACAGTATCTGATCTTTATTTGTACATCATTACTCAAATCTGTAAACGAAACGGGGCTTCTCTCACAGTTGTCGCGAGGGTTTGGATTTAAATCTCTTTTTTTTCCTTTTCTTTAAATTTACATTTTTTCTTTCTTAGTTTAATTCTTTTGTTTTCGGTTTTTATAATGTTTTAGGAAACTGTTGTCTCACTTTTCCCACCTTTTTATGTTTGGATATATTGTATTTCAGGAGGGTTTTTATTGGGTATGTTTGAGTCATTCGGCGAGTCCCACACGCGGGGAGAGTCATGTTGGCTCTTCTTCGTGCGTAACTGCATTTTCCCTACCTGTACAAAAAATGTAGGGTCCTAATGACCTCGATGTTGGCGAGCCCTAAAACCCCAATATAAAAAATATAAAAACAAAACTTTCTATATACTACGTACTCAAGTTCAGTTGACAAACTCTTGTTTTCGAACTGCGGAAATAAGTTTGGACAACCTTCGTGCTCTTACCTTATACATAAACGTTCATTGGAGAATTCGAAGAACTGTTGTTTTTGACAAGCCCTGTCATGCGAAAATTTTTCATTTCAGTCTTCTATCTGAAAGCTTTTCTTCTCGATATTTGCGATGCTTAAGTGATCGCGAGTCGTCTCCGAGTGATTATGTCCAATGTTTAACACTCTTGCCCTCTGTTTCCCACTTAAATATGTAGAAGTCTCAAGTCATACATTTTGAAGTTGTTTGAGAATCTCTAACTCTACACTTTCTTCTTCCCTCGAAAATTTTATCACCGCACGATTAAACAGTGGTCAAGAAATAACTTATGTTGTCATTTATTCCACAAGGGTACTGTACTCAAAGAATTGTATATATGATTTACCAAGAAATAAATATATTGTTAGAAATTATTGTACTGTACTTTAATAACCCAAATATGATACAACTAGGCCTCCGTTTGGCAAGTACATGAAGAAGTGTTTCGGCACACATAATTCCAACCAGCTAGGAATAAAGTTTTCCCTAAGTGATGCTAATTGTTTTCTCAGTACCTTTCCGCCA
>NNCF01126435.1:0-13004 GCA_002313205.1 Laupala kohalensis
TTACATTACATTTACATTACATTACATTTACATTACATTACATTTACATTACATTACATTTACATTACATTACATTTACATTACATTTACATTACATTTACATTACATTACATTTACATTACATTTACATTACATTTACATTACATTTACATTACATTTACATTACATTTACATTACATTTACATTACATTNACATTTACATTACATTTACATTACATTTACATTACATTTACATTACATTTACATTACATTTACATTACATTTACATTACATTTACATTACATTTACATTACATTTACATTACATTTACATTACATTTACATTACATTTACATTACATTTACATTACATTTACATTACATTTACATTACATTTACATTACATTTACATTACATTTACATTACATTTACATTACATTTACATTACATTTACATTACATTTACATTACATTTACATTACATTTACATTACATTTACATTACATTTACATTACATTTACATTACATTTACATTACATTCCTACATACATACATACTACACAAAAAGATAGTTCAGAAGTAAGTAACATTATCGACCCATATATTATTCGGAATGTATTGCTTATAAACAATAATTAGTAAAATAATATTACTATACACAGGTACCCCATACAAAAATCCCCCCATATCGCCTCTACTCGAAGGAAAACAGAAAAACCCGGGTCAGGATAGGACTACAGAATTAATGCACACAACTGTGCCAAGGTTGAGTATACCATAAACTAAACTTATATGAATAATAAGAAGCAACAAAACCATGCAGGAAAATAGTTTTGAAATGTAATCATTATTTTGATAGTACTACTGGAATGGTGTGATTGAGTTCTAAATCAATTGACGTATTTAATAATTAAAAGAGTAAATTAAAAAATAAACATTTGATGGGAAATAGAAACCCATTTTAACTTCCATTAAAATCAATGAATTCTTTTAAATTGCAGAAGCTATGCTTCAGTAGATAGTTTTAAACGTGATTAGAAGACATTCAATTTAATCATATCTTTGGTGTCTTCGGAGAGGAATACTCGAATGATATGGCCCTCTTTAACAAAGAGTGGTTGACACTCTAGGACAATGAATATTATGCCTGTTGCGAGTGACACAATAGGAGATTTCGGGGCAAAAAGGTTCCTGTCAAAAGTTATAAAAAATGGAGTTCTAAGCGGATATGGAAATATTCGTGCGAGTAGCAATGCTGACGGCACTTGCTAGCATCCGGCCCAAGGATTAAAGACCTGAGATGCACTAGTCAGCGGTAGGAACTTTCCATCAAAGCCGGTACGTGTAGCAATGATTCAAAAAGAGCAGAATGGTTGTTGCTAAGTGAAGCTTGAAGACAATCGGGCTAGCGTTAGCCGTGGTGAGAAGAGGGTAGTAGCTCGGAGTGGTGGGGAGGGGTGACGAACGGGAGGTTCGCGGTGGTAAGTGGCGGAAAGAAGGACATGATAATCTGATGCGGAGGTGAACTGACGTGAAGGAGTAACTTGACCAATGAGTGTGTGTGGAGGCAGACGTGGGCTGACCACTGAGTGTTAGAAGCAGGCTGCATCACCGAAAGTGGTCCCATGATTAAGATTATCTATCGGGTGAGTGAACATTGTATACGTCAGAGGTTGTTGGACAAATGGACTTTCAATTTGAAGGAAAGTGGCACAGTGATTCATAGTAGAGGTATGCCAAGCTGGGGGTTGTATAGAGGAGTAGGGGAAATAGTGGAATTAGTGTTAAAGGGTTATTAGTAGGGGAATGGATGCACGTTTATATGACTTTGGAGCGATAAATGTTTAATGAATGAGGTCTTTGAGTATGGAGGTTGCCCCAGATTTCCTTCACCGTCAGGAACCAGATCCAGGTCAAAGAAGCAGATGGCACAGAGGGGTACATAACACGAGTATTGTTTTCGCGAATAAGACAGTTTCGTATGAAATAAGGGTACCGCTTTAGTAACTCTCTCTTTACAAACACACCCGTCTCATAAATATAAATGCAGGGAAGTTTTAAAATATTTAATTCCTTTGTTACGATGGCGGAGATTTTGTTGTATTTGCAACGAAATCTCTTCCTTCACAAAATAAATATTTCCAAGTTGGTTCTTCAAAGAATAAGGTTTTTATTACAGAAATGAATGAACCTGTCTTGGGATAAAACAAAGGAGGTTGACACGATACGACAGGTGGCCGATTGGACGCTCCGCTTGAATTAGTTTCTCACGTATATAACCAAGTTGCGGCGTCGGTGGCAGCAATCCACGGAACCCAGTGCTCTTCTGCGTAGTGGTACCGCCAGTGGAAAGCTTCGTCGTGGTGTCTCTCGCGTCGGGCTTCGAAGTCGCAGTCGCCAAGGTTTGGAGGACGGAATTTCCTCAGCGTCAGGGCGTTGAACTTCGAAGATCCTTTTGAATGTAAGTCTTCAGGATGTGACTTCTCCGGGGTTCAGCGCCGGTGAAGTTTAAATGTATATCGTTAGGATATGGTTTCTCAAGACTTCGGCGTGGTTGAAGTTCAGCGTTGAATGCTTTCTAGGCTCGTTGAAATATGTATCCAGAATTGTAGAAATACATATTGTCAGAGTTGCAGAAATATATTGCTAGGATATGATTAGGATTCAGCGTAAGAATTCGGTATGGACAAAATTCAACTTAGAACGTTTCAGAGCTCATGCGCAGGCCAGCCAGGATAAAGCTCGCTAGGATAATAAATGTTTCGTTGCTATCAGGTTGCGTTTTAACAGAAACATATGACTGCTTGGGGGCTTAACACTGTCTCATAGTTCATTCCTTAAAGATAATAATCCTAATAGGTCGTGCGGGGGGCAGATTAGTGAGTGCCGTTATGGAATCGCAGTCGAGACGACTTGTTTCATGGAGTCTTCTATTTGTTTACTGTTTCGAAGGTTCCTTGGCGTCGTGGTTTGAGGTTCTCTTATATAGAGGGCGGTAGAGGGCCTTGGAGATCAGTAAACAGTAAACAACATGGTGAACGTATAGCTTTTCGTGGCAAGTTTTTTCTAAGTTTCTTGCGTGTGAAGGTATGTACCTTGTCGATATGTAGGAATAGCGTTCCTACATCAACGTTGTTAATAGGCGTCGGCGTTACGGGGGAGATTCATTGATGCGTATGTATGGCACGCATTTGGTGTGTACTATGTAGGGATGTGTCTCTACACCTTAATAAAGTTAACAGGAGTTTTGGAATGAGATTTACAATCAACTTTTTTATTCTCCGAACAATCCACTTTTGAATTCTGAAAGTTTGGACGCTCAGACCGGTATTGTCCCAAAAGATAACGTCGTATCGTAAATGGGAGTAAACGTGTGGGAAATATGATACCAACAGGAAATATGTGGACTAACTACATTAACTAAGATTGAATTGCCTAACACAATTTGCTTAATTTGGAATTTACAATGTTACAATACCATTTGACGTTATCTCCAATATGGAGCCCTAAGAATTTTGTTTTCGTAACAGTATTTAATTGTGTTCCGTTTAACGAAAGAGATACTTGAGGTAAATATTTTGCTACACTATTGTGAAATATTGCTATACTGTTTAGTCAGTGTTCACAATGAGACGATTTACATGAAACTACAACAAGAGATTGGCGTTGATGGGTTTACGTAGTAAATTAGTGTCGTCGGCAAAAAGAACCAATTTTGCAATCTGATGTGGAGGATGACATGTCGTTAACATTCAACAAAAAGGGTATAGAGCCAAGAATTAACCTTGGGGAACTTGGCGACTTGTTGATCCCTATCTTTTAAATAGGAAGATAGTCATTGATTTGCAAGTCCACGAGTGCCAAAAGAATGCAATTTCGAAAGGAAAATGTCGTGATCGATGACATCGAATGCTTTGGATAAATCAAGGAAAATACCCTGATGATTTTCTTAATGTTCAAGAGATGTGGGAAGATCGTTTAAGAAAGTTAATATGGCACTGTGGAAAAGGATTTCCTAAAACCGTGTTTTTAATAGTCAATACATGAGGAAGGTGATCACTGTATACCGCTTTAACACTTGAGAGGAATCCGAGATTTCATTGTCAGCAATCTAATCGGCAATGTTTAAGAAGAACCGAAGAGGTAAGTGGAGTCGTTTGTAGTTATGATGTTGAAGGAGTCAATTAGATTCTTGAATCGATTCATGGGTGAATAAGCGGAATCACATGTACTCAGGAAATCAACGTTAGAATCACCACGTATAACGATAGATTTTGATTTGCTTTACTAGTAATGTTATTTAGATTTGTGAATTTCTTTGATTTGTGAATTTTTGTAATACTTTGTAGATTCGATTTACTTGTAATACTTTTTAAATAATTTCGAAATTCCGAAAAAATATATCAAGACCTGATTGAGGTCTATAAATACGCAAAATAATAATGCCTACGTCTGTCAAATTAACGTTACAAAGTTTGAACAAGTATCAATGCTGATACTTAAGTATGTAAATGCGACTGAGTCAACTGTTCACTTGTCACACTTCCGACCCTGCTCCTTTGATTCATAGAGGGTAGAAGTCGTAATTTTTTGACTTTCAACACAAGGAGGAGGAGATACAACCAGCTTCATTTTTAGGTCCCCCCTGCATTCGGGGTAGATCGGAAACCTACTCATTTTACATCAGGTTGAGTAGGCCTGGGAGTCAGTCTAGAAGTTACGGGTTGAAAAAATGACATTGGAAATTTAAGGAACAGAGACTGAATTATAATACAATACAATCTTAACGGGTTGTACGAAGCATGAACTCTCAACCCGCAGATGAAAGCCCCACTGATTGCTCAGGTGGTAGTGTTGTCGCTCTTCACCAAGTCATTCCGGGTTCGATTTCCGATGGGGCCAGAAAATTTGTAGCTTTTCACATGAATGTCCCAGTTCATATAGCTGTGACTACTGAAAAAGCAAACCTTCCTTCCTCTATCCAGCTCCTCCTAGTATAAACAACTTTATTACTAATCACTTCTACTAACCCCTCCACATGGGCCGTTGTTGGTAAACCCAGCTTACCGGCCCACCGACTAACGATGACCTACCCTCCAACTCCTACCTCCTATCGCTTCATGTAGATAAGCTTCAACCGCACACTACGTTTCCCATTTACAAATACTACAACCAGCAGATGGTCATTGACTAACACATCCAACTCGCAAAAAAATCATCATTCCATAACTTTTCTTATAAAATCAAAATGCTATGTGTAAGCATATATGTTGTCTCCGTTTTAGATAGCGCTTCCAATAATAAAATCTATTCCAAAAGTAATACTGATGATTTAATATTTATCACATTTATAAAAATAATGTCAATAAATATGCCATATTTTAGTTTAAAATGTCTCGCGTTCCATTTATACATAATATTTTGCAAATAAAATGTATATGTTCATCTCATAATGAATTTGCACAAGAAAAATGAATTTTGAGGAAATTAAAACATAGAATTTTGTACGTATTACAACATATTGATTCAGTATTTTTTTTTTATTGGTTGGTATTTTTAGTGTATTACATTTTCAAAATTTTTGGAATTTCAGCAATTTTCACAATTATTCTGAAAACTAAGCATTAGTCAGAATTTTCAATTGTTAGCATTGAGGATTTACCAACTTAGTGACTAATTCAGTTTGAGACTGATGTTGGGGGCCAAGCCAAGGGTTCTGGGTTCGAATCTCGGGTAAAACGTATGTTTTCTTCAAGTGGAAGGCAACGATAAACCGCCATGGGTAGCATCTAAAGCATTAAAGCATTCTCCCTGATCTCCATTGTCCCTTGTATAACCATGTCAAAGGCCGCCTGAGATTAATTTCCTAGTCGTGGTGCGAGTTGGTTCATACCAGTCTTCGGACTAAAAACGAAATAATACAAGGGATTTCAACAAAAAAACACACGCCCGATGAAGGCAACCCAAAATTAGACTAAAAATAGGAATTCAAAATTCTGTTTTGAATTCCCTTATTGAATATTCCATTTCAATAATGTTTATGATTCGTAATGGTGCATAATCATAATGGTACATAAATGTCAGTGTTAATTGCAGAATCGGTCATGCTCATGATATTCAGAATCTTCTTTAGTGCGGATGATTGGAATTGAGAGTCTCTATTATATTAAGGAAAGTGGACGTATACATTTAACACACCTCCAAAAAAACTTAAAACAAAATATTGACGATGGCCGTCTTCAACAGATGTTTTTATTTCATGCACAGGGCGAAGGAAAATTGCAAACTAACAAAAACCCTCACATCAATATATGTGATATGTCAGACAGCATCTCTGGGTCAAGACGTCTCAGAACCAGGAAGTAATGACAGAGTGAAGGAGGTAGTCGGTCACCTTCCGATACATTAAAAACTATAATAAATCATTTGGGTTTCGACATCTTGCTCAAGAGCTCACGAACCAGGCAGTTACATTCGCTCGTTTGTGAGTAATGAAAGTGGTATATGGTATATCCAGTTTCAGTTCGATAAGAGTGTTTTATTTATTTTCTTCTTTTTTTGTCATCGTTTGTAAAGGGAGCAAATATTTTCAGATTTGATGATTCTTCCATTCGTCTTATTCTAGCGTAATTGTTCTTTTTCTGGTTGTTTTACGCACGGCAGATGCACTATACTACTTGCAAAAGAAACTGACGTCTGGCAGCTTAGGACATTTCCACGAACCCTGTTGGTCCCTCACCCCTGATGACCTCTCCGTTCGGCCTCTCCGGGGATAAGCTCTTAGTCACGTACTGGACCAAAAATTGGACAATTATACTTTTTCTATTTCACGTTTTATTACCATTTTAATGTTATTTTTGAAGTCAACATACAATTTCAAAGAACATGGATCTAAACACTATATAATTACGACGCAATTAACAGTTTAGGTCAGATTCTTTCTACCATTTACGGTTGATCCTATCCTTTGTAAGTTTATTGTAATTATATTTGGACTCATTTTATTCACATATTAATATAGAATGCAAATATTACATGGTGAAATGACCCATGTATTAATGTCTGGACGATTGTTTTCAATGTATGGTAGATTTTGTATTGAGAAACGCTCAAAATTAATTCATTATTCAGTCTTCAAAAAGAAGTCAGATTTTCTTACAGAATTTCTTTGGTAGACTATTATATTAATTCCTGCATATTGTTTTGAAAATTTTTGTCATTTTTAATAATAATTCAATTATTAGGTAAAGAGAGGAATCTTTTTCAAATGTGTCGTGGGGTCGAAAATTTCTGGCAACCACTTGCTGAAGAGAAGCCTCAATTGTCTTTAAGTTTAAAAAAAATTATAAAGAATATGAACTTTCTGCAGAAGACAAGCAACAGGACAACCAAAATATTGACGAAGAAAACTTGTTTCGAGAAGAAAAATGGCCTTATCGAACGTGTGACAAATGCATGTATAAATTAATGTTCGAGTACAATTTGTACTCCTTCATGAACCCCAAACAATATAAAGTTTACAAGTACTTATTAACGATACCATTAACGCAAGTAAATTTCCGAATGCACCTTTTCAAAATTAAACGATAATGCTACGTTCAAATGACTCATATGTATATGGAGTCTTTTGTTATCGTGTAATTTGAAAAAGAATTGCTGACTGAAATGGACAATGACGTGATAATTAACTACATGAAAAATGTGACACGTGAACAAAGAGAAGTGATGAAACGTTTATTGACCATTTAGAAAAATTATAGGTATTAATTAATAAATTTGTTAAAAAATCACAAAGTACCAGGTGGAGGACAATAAACTAATTTATTCTCCAGAAGCAAGCAAGGGACCTCCCCATCAATTCCAATCAAGGTCCCTAAGACAGAGGCGGAATCTAAAAATGAACCACTACATCTATTTAAATCATGTGCCATCACAAGGGTTTGTCTATCCAGTCAGCACGCAGGGTGAGAACAGTATCTCTTTCCGTCGTAGCAAGTGTAAGAAAGCTATTTAGTGATATAAGGCAAGTCTGTTGAGACATTCCGTCACAGAGACGGACTGTGAATCTTAACAATTCTCATGGACAGACATTTTAGCTAATTGACAAATCGATTAATCTTGAAAGAAAAATGCACAACTTTGTATAAATAATAATACTCAGCTACGATGAATCTGGAATCAATGACACTGCCCCACAAAATTGGCGACGAAATAAATTCATCGCTCCATAATTTCTGTTTTAATATGTATCGGAGTGAAATTTGGGCTGAGGAAGGTCCTATGTTTTATCAAGACACTCCCTCATTGGGAACTGTCTATGCCACCCCCATCGCGCTGGGGAAAATCTTAAAGTGAAAAGAAATGCAATTTTCGAGAAAATCGAGCAAAAATATCACACTTTAAAATGTCGTGGAGAGCTAGTCTCAGAGTCAATAATGTGCACTTCAGAAGCCGAGATACAAAAATTACACAAAATGAATGGTTTTCTTGCATTTGGCCAGAAAATAAGAATATATTATGCCGACGTTTCTACCTTTACTGAGGTCATCCTCAGGGCTAAATTAACTCCTTAGAAAGTAAAATCACTCCACACAGCTCACTCTCCTAACCCGTAAGCCTTTAGTATATATGGTTAACTTGCTCATCACAAAATGGTCTCACTCTGCACGTGTTAGTATTGCATAGAGCTAATGCATGTATATACTAACACCCTACATTCCACTGAACCGATTGAGTTAACCGTCCACTGGGCGCATATTGGCTATTGTACACATCAAAATAGAAAATTATGTTGGGAATTACCCCGTCATACATTACAATATTAAAGCTTTTTATTAAAATACTAAATATTAAAAATAGGTTTTAAAAATAAAGAAATAATTTTTCCACGACATATATTGATACGGACAAAATTGTTACTCAACGACTCTTTTAAAAACTCTTAAATATACACAATTTAAATTTAAAATAATTTTGGGGTTGTTTTTATTTGAGAAACTTGAAAAAAGTCTTTGGATCAACGCGCCATGTCGAGGGTACAGCTGTATCATTTTCTTTTTTCCTCGCGAGATGGACCTGCTGTCAAGTTCATGCGACATCTAACGGACGAACTTTAAACTATAGCGAGCAAAAGGCGTTCCAGCAGCAAACAATCCCGAACGGTTCGGAACCGTCCTGAATGCTCACTGAGGAAATCCCGAAAGAATTCCGAACTGTTCGGAATTTGCTGCTGGAACAAACCTTATAATTCGCGTTTGCGGCGCCCTCCTGCCTTTGGCGGCCTGGACTATCACCCCGCCCCACCGAGAGCAAAGGTTCTAGCAGTCATTACATTTCGCCTTGCACACGGACCCACTGAATTACTTGGCTGACGTGACTCACAACAGCAAAAAACAAGTCCTTGCATTACATTGCCCTTACATGAACAAGAGAGTTTAAGTAAATGGAATTGCGAAGAAAACGTGATGCCAATACTACCATTACCATAATTATACTACTTCTACATTGATAATCGTAAGAAGGGTGTATAAAATGGATTGAAGAATTGTAAATTCAAAAAGTTTTAATGTTGGTATATCTAGTGCCATTGAACTCGATTTCCACTCCGAGACAACCTCCGGACAGTTTTGTTTTCAGTGTTCCGCAGTTCCATAGCAACTATCGGCTGCTGCGACTGGACTGATCTTCCTGATCAACTATGACGGCCTAGTGCGTGAATCGTCAACTTTAGGAAAACAACGCAAACGTTTGGAAAACTATCAAAGCAAACCATCTCGAACATAGATGGCCAGAAAATGTTATCAGTCAATCGTTCATTAACGAAGATTAGATTTAGTTTAACTTTTAACTATGTTAATTTCTAAATCCAATAACGGTTTCATATAATAATAATATAATATTTATCGGTTTCATTACCTGCATTACATTTATCTTCCATTAACTTCAATCCGATAAGTTATTTCTACTTTATTTAAGTCGTGATCCGACAGCAGGCAGCTCAAAGCACCAGCTCAAGAACCACGTCTGATCTCCCTTTGTCTGAATGGACGATTTGTATCAGGGTGGCTAGTGATTCTCAATCTCCAAATTCCCTGACCATTGGATGAATTTTCCCTGCCTATTATCATACAACATTAACACGCACGCAAAAATTACTTTAACAATGAAAAAAAACATCCTAGCAGGTAAAATCTTATAAGATAAAGAAGTAATTTCATAAAAGTAAATTATCAATAATCCATCAATCATTCTTCTTTTTTGTGGGAATTTAGGGCAAATCACTCTTCAATTAGTAGAGTCATTGGTCTGAGTTGTTTCAATAGTAAAGGGTCATTGAAAATATTAAAAAAATAAGCACATTCATCAGAAATATTAATAAAACAAAGCTATCATGTTTAGACGTGGTTGGTTGAAATTGGAATTGCCTCTGGAGCTGGAGGCTGGAGCGGAGTTTCATTGCAACTGTAGAGCATTACAACAAAACCATTACCATTGACTTAACAGCTCCTATTGGAACCGTCTCACCGTCACGTCGTTGCAACGACGCGAACACTTCCGTAAACTCTCGAAACAATTATGAAATACGTGTATTCAGAAGTACGGCGAATTAATTTTGGTTTGGCATGAAAATAAAATCAATGTTTCGTCAAACTGTCATCTTACGCGATAATCAAAATAAGTTGAAGAGAGAAACTTTGGTTAATAACGGTGCATGGAGAAGACAAACATTGGTTAATAACGGTGCATGGAGAAAACAAACTCACACTCCCAGCAATTCGTTACATCGTTAAAATATAGATAACCACACACTTGGCAAAGATTTCTGCGGAACCGACTAGAACAGTCTGGCACACCAATTATCACGTTCCGTCAAGATTAAGAATAAACTGGTTACTTTCGCTTGAAGTGAGCTGCGCTGCCCGAGGCAGAGTTATTGGGTTTGAATTGTTCATTAGCCGTTAATAGAATTTTTTAATTTGACGATCTTTGATACCGCTTTTAGATTTTTCCTGAGCAGTCAGTAAATTCCTCGACTTTTTCTGGTTTTCCTAGTTGCTCACCTCCCTGTGAATTGTTTAATTAATACAATATTAATTAAAACTACATCCAATATCAACTCACAAATTGAAACTAACATTTTCTAATAAATATGATAATTTTTTTTTAATTCAGTGATTGTTATAATTCTATTATGTATTAAATACTTTAACTTAACATTTATAATGGGTGGTCATTTCAACGCGTCTGAACATCTACAAAAACTAAAAATGGCCTCCCTGCACACGAACTTAGTGCTCTCTAGCCGGCCTCCACGCTTCAACGTTCCACAAATAAACCTGGCAAACATCTCCCTAAAACATCACCTGGCAGACACAAAAATCACATTTTTTGATTTGCAACCACACCTGACTGCCAAGGACTTTACCCAGCACGGTTTACACCTGAGACCGTCTGGGAAACATCACTTCGGTTCTCTCCTAGCTTCACATCTGACCTCACATCCACCTGCCCCATTACCAACTCCTACACCTCCTCCTGCACCTACCTCATCTCCTTCTCCTCCACCTCCCTCTGCTCCTACCTCATCGCCATTTCCGCTTCCTCTTATCTCCACACCCATTTCTTCTCTTTTCCCCGTTCTTTCACCTACTGCTTCCTCATCTTGCACGTCCTCATCTATTCCTCCTGCCGCCCCCATACACAGTTAAAACTTGCGCTCAGGAGTACGATGTGGTACTCGAAGGTGGCAATCGCGTTCAGGTGCAGTGTGCGAGCTTGATCCGGAACTAGAAGCTGTACCAAATTCAAATTCCTCTCCACAATCTAACGTCGATTCCATTTCTCGTGAGTCACAAACTCTTTGCGAAAATAAAATAATTATATTTCATCATAATGTCCAATCCCTTTCAAACAAATTGACAGACATTGAAATTCTGGTACACGAAAATCGATTCGATTTGCTATGCCTCACAGAGCATTGGCTTTCAACTAACAACATCAACGATACTGCTATTTCTAATTATTATTTAGCAAGTTCTTACTGTCGGCAAAATTTTAAAGGCAAAAATCCCCACGGAGGTACGTGTATCTACGTTCGTAATGATATTTTATCTTCTCCACTGACAGGCTACGAGAACTTCTGCGTAGATAGTGTGTTCGAATTTTCTGCAGTTAATCTGACCGACACCGGTATTGTTGTTTTGTGTATTTATAGACCTCCTCAATCAGATCTTGACATATTTTGTCGGAACTTCGAAATTGTTTTAAAACATATCACACATAAATCTACTAAATCTATCGTTATATGTGGCGATTTCAACATCGATTTCCTGAGTACATCCGACTCTGCACATTCACCACTTAATCGATTCAAGAATCTTATAGACTCCTTCAACCTTATTACTGCGATATACGACCCCAAGAATCTTATAGACTCCTTCAACCTTATTACTACGATATACGATATACAGTGATCACCTTGCTCAAGTATTGACTATTAATAATAAACTAAAACCACTTAAAATCCTTTGCAAATTTACAAGAGTTCAATGACATAAATAAATCCACATTTATAAATTATTTGCGTGAAGAAACATGGAAAGATGTTTACAATTGCCAAAACACCGACGACAAATTCAATGTATTTATCTCAATATTCCTAAAACATTACAACTCTAGTTTTCCCATAAAACGCAAGTTAATTAACACAAAGAAATACAATAGATGGATCACCCAAGGGATAAGGATTTCTTCAAAAAACAAACGCCGTTTATATTATCTTTCAAAACGCAATAACCTACCACCCTAATTCCATAATCATTTTCGTAAAAATAAGACTATTCTTCGAAAAGTAGTCTATGCAGCTAAAGTCATGGAAAACTCAGGCATATACTAAAATCAAACAACCGGATGAAAGTAATGTGGAATATTGTTAACAATTACACGTCAACTTCTGAAAATCGCGAAGAAAATGTTTCTTTACTAAACGATGGCAAAATCATATCAAATCCTCAGGACATCGCAAGTTT
>NNCF01126435.1:13090-27013 GCA_002313205.1 Laupala kohalensis
TCCATCTACGTACCCAATTCTATGTTCACTTTCAAAACTAACGCCAGTGAAGTCATGGGAATCATCAGCTCCTTAAAAAAACAAATTTTCAACAGGCATAGATGATATACCTGAGTTTATTGTTAAATTTTCGTCCCGCGCTATATTAAATTCACTCTTAAATATTTTTAATAGTTCTTTAACTGAAGGGGTGTTTCCCAACATATTTAAGAGAGCTAGTGAAACCTTTTCACTAGAAAGGAAACAAACTTAATATTGGAAATTACCGACCAATATCTCTACTACCCACTTTCTCAAAAATCCTAGAAAAATTGTTCTATAAGCGTCTTCTAGATTTTTTATCAAAATATAACATTCTCTCTGACGATCAACACGGTTTTAGGAAATCCTTTTCCACTACAAGCGCCATATTTTCCTTCTTAAACGATGTTACCACATCTCTAGACAGTGGAGAAAATCCTCAGGGTGTTTTTCTTGACTTATCCAAAGCATTCGATGTCATCGATCACGGAATTCTCCTTACCAAATTGCATTCTTTAGGCATTCGTGGACTTCCACATCAATGGCTAACTTCTTATTTAAAAGATAGATATCAACAAGTAGAAATATCCTATACTAAAAATAAAATACTTGAGCGTTGTCTTTCAGAAACAAAGCCACTTACTTGCGGAGTACCCCAAGGATCAATTCTCGGCCCTATACTCTTTTTATTGTATGTGAACGACATGTCATCATCCACATCAGATTGCAAAATGGTTCTTTTTGCTGATGACACTAATTTACTATGTAAACACGCCAATGCTCAAAAATTTGTTGTCTAACCTTCGACTTGGATCCATGCAAATCGTCTCATTGTAAACACTGACAAAACAGTGTCTATGTCATTTCACAATAGTAATACAAAATCTTTACCCCAGGTTTCTCTTTCTTTAAACGGAACACAATTAAAAACTGTTACGTGGTCATACGCAGTTTGTACTGTTTTTTGACAATAAATTTATTTATATTTATTTACGAATACAAAATTCTTAGGTCTCCATATTCAAGACAACCTCAAATGGAATTGTCACGTTGACAATCTTAATTCCCAATTAAGCAAATTGTGTTACGCATTCCGAAACTTAGTTAACGCAGTTAGTCCACGTATTTCCCGTTGCGTATATTTTGCAAACGTGTACTCCCATTTACGTTACGGCATTACCTTCTGGGGTAATTCCGGTCAGAATATTCAAACTTTCAGAATTCAGAAGAGGATAGTTCGGATAATTTGTAAATCTCACCCCCGAAACTCTTGTAAACCTTTATTCAAGGAATTAAATATCTTAACACTTCCCTGCATTTATATTTATGAAACGGTCGTGTTTGTTAAGACCGAATTACTGAAGTGCCACCCTTGCTTTATACGAAACAGTCTCGTTCACGAACACAATACTCGCAATAATTATATTCATCACCCTCGAGTGTCAACCACTCTTTGCCAAAGAGGAACTTATCATTCGGGAATCGTTCTATATGCCCTGCCCAAGAATATAAAAGATATTATGAAATTGAATCTCTTCAAACCCGCGGTTAAAAGCTACCTCCTGCACCTGTGCTTCTACACTGTAAAAGAATTTATTGATTTTAATAAAAGTTGAATCCGTCTTGTACTTTATCACGCCATTGCTGTAGTACTTTTTAAATAACTTTATCAATTTAAAAAAAACAACTATTTCCTTGCATGATTGTGTTGTCTTATGATTCATATTAATTTAGTTTTATGTGTACCCAACTTTGGCACGGTTGTGTACATGAATTCTGTAGCCCCATCCTGGCCCGGGCTTTTCTCCGTTTTTCCTTCGGGTAGAGGTGGACTTATTATACAGGTTCTCTAGGCTTTGTCTAGAGGCGTGTTTATTGTAACAATAAATCGTGAATTTAGTGGGTTTTTTTTCCAACTCTTATGATTTTTAAACACTATACTCAGAATAATCTATAGTTCGATAATAACTTGTACATGTAAATTTTTTGCGTAAAAGTACAAACATATTGACATTCTATTAGTATTATAACTCACAGCTAACTTTTTATCTTATCTAGGAACTTTTGCTGAAATTTTTTAATCCGCCTCTACCTTAGGGCCCTTGATTGGAATTGATGGGATGGTCCCTTGCTTGCTTCCGGAGAGTAAATTAGTTTGTCGTCCTCCACGTGGTCATACCCAGTTTGTACTGTTTTTTGACAATAAGTTTATTATTAATATGAATTTTATAATATTGTAAAGCTGGTACCCACTTTTCATCATTTCAGAGTTGGCGCTATTTGGTATCCTGTCGCTTACATTCAAACCACAAATCATTTTTAATTATCATGCTTTATGAAGGAAGGCTCTAAACAATGGTGAACTTGCTTCATTTTTTTATTCTTAGAACAAGTGATGTTTTTAAATGGTTTTAAAAAGAAAATTTTATGGGTATTAATTTTTGGATAATTGGAGCATTTCAAAAAATATAGCAGGGATGTGATATATATTTTAAAAAATAGTAACTTACAATTTTATGAATAATCTTTCTTTTATTTTTATACTTGTTACATATCGTCAAATATTTTGTAACTATTTTATTATTTATTTATTTTGTAACTTATGTACTTAAATTTGTATCTTTTAATTCCATTGTAATTCTACTTTTGAATACCAATTTCTAGCGGCCCTTAAAATGATGCCAAACCATCATCAAAACATTGACCATGTATTAGTATTAAGTATTGTGTCCCACTAGTAAAGTATTACATTAAAAATTGTCTAAAATATTTTGTGAAGAGACTTTTTATTGGGGCTTTACAGCTCATCAACATCAAGGTCATTAGAGCCCTTGAACAGGAACTATGGGAGTCAAAGATGAGGAATGTTACAATATTGTTCTAGTGGATTTGACCATCGCATTTCCTGTTGAGCTTCCTTAATCGATTTCATTATAATGCATTTATGAAGAAATTTCAATGTGTCAAGTGAGAGTAGTCTGTGAGTACATTGTCTCTTGCTCCCAGTGAATATTCATGCAGACAGATGAATATTCTATACAAGATGGCAATGCACCGTTAAAATGGAGGCCATGAATTACAAATCCCAAAGATATCTTGTTTTTTAAGTTTACAAGAAAATAATATATATTTATTGTCTGTTAATATTGAATAAAATATATGAAAACTGTGTTCATGAAGGTTAGAGCATGCAAATAGCTGCATAACTTAATTGCAGGTATGTGTTTATCACAGTTCACACAATTTTTACCCACCAAGGCAATACTGCTAATACTCCCTCTTCCCTCAAACATCCCAGTAACACAGTGGACAGCGTATGGATAGGTTTGTTAAGTGGACAGCGTATGGCAAGACAAGATTCACCCCTTTTTTTTATCAAACAAAGGGAATCCTCCCGCCCAAGAGGAAACTACACTCATAGTGAGTGAGATCCTCGTAATGACATAAAGTACGTAAAACTTTGAATCAAAGGGAGAGAAATCCTCTTAATGTAATAACTTTTCTTTCGGATTGTAGAAAAAGCACAAAATTAGTATTCATCCACATTTAAATAAATTCATCCTAATATTGAACTCTTTTATTGTATTTATATGTTCATTGTAAGTAATGTATCAAAGACATTAATTTTTTTAAATTATACATGTCTATTTCATTTAAATAAGTTTAATTCTCCAACTTCACTTTGAGTATTAATATGTTATAAGAATGAAACAAAAATATTAATTAAAAACATTCATTTAAAAGAAAATTGATATGATTTAAATCTCAATACCAACCTAAATTTACATATTACAGATTTATCTGAATCCAAGCAAATATGGAGACTATTATAATGATGACTAACCTACAAAAACAAATTGGCAAGTACTCAAAGAAAATGAATTTAATTATCAAAAATGTCATACATGAAAATTTTACAATTAATGCGTCTTTTAAAAACATAATACTTGATTAGGAGAAAGATCTTCATAAGATCAAGATCAATGCAGAAAATTAAGTTAATATCAGCAACAAACCAATTATATTCAAATCAATCATCATCTGCAGCAGTTGGATTTTGAGCTTTAGGCCCACCAGCACGTTTTGCTACTATAATCTGATCAACTTTCAAAATAGTTCCAGCTGCATTTGTTGCATACTTCAAACTCCACATTTTACTTAAATACAAATCCAAAATTCCTCTCTCCAAAACATCAGCAACCGCACTGCCCTCACCCTAAAAATGTTTGAAAGTAGTGTTTAAACAATCTTCACTTATAAACATACACATAACAAAGAGTAGAAAGAAAATCGCAAGGAGAGGATAATAAAATGAGAAATACATAATATATCATGAATAAGTATCTCCAAAGATATGGAAACCTACCTCAACATCGAATCCATAATTTTGTTTTCCTTCCTCATGAACAGCATATAATTTAGATAAAACATCATTAGCTTTTACACCAGAATTTTCTGCTAAAATTTTAACAAAACTTTCCAGAGCTGTAGCGTATCTCTTCACTGCGTATTGTTCCAAGCCAGGTAATGTTTCACCATATGATGCTATTTGACGAGCCAGCTCAATTTCTGTAGCACCACCACCAGGGACAAATCTTCCATCCTATAGTATTAATAACGGTCTGAGTGAACGCCAATAGTCATCTTTATTTCTCAAATATATCAGTAGGATGGGAAAAGGAGACAAAACTATTCAATAATCAACTACTTTTTAGAGGTTTCTTGGCCACAGACAACCCAAGTATAATGCACCAATACACTTTATTTCGTAGAGTAATTTTAACAGGGTCTGAAAATTTAAACAAAGTGACTATTCTACCATAGAGAGTAACTACCTAACTATCATTCATAACTTTTTTGATGAGATATCTTAAACCAATTTGTTACTGTCAACTTATGTTGTTTTTGTTCTTTTTCTGTTGTAACTGCACACATACATATGTAATAAGGAGCACATGGCAAAGAACAGTAACAATCTGTTCCAGAGCAACACAGAACCTATAATTCATGAAAACAAGACCCCTTTATCACCTAACATTGTCTTGTGGCTAAGTTACTATCAGGAGCAAATACTGGGTATTTGTGTTGAATAAGATCCCCTTCTCTCGACATAACCACATTACAGATGGCATGGCACGGTGATTGCAATCAGTCAATTTAGGCGACAGGGACCATTTCGGTTTCCAATACGAATGAGTCTCAAAACCCGCCACCATTACATTATGTATGCAGCATGTCTTGGCTTAACTCGTTTTCATCCACAAAACTTTGGCTGGGCAGCTTTTTTCAGTCCAAAGATAGTCTCCCACAAATTTTGGGGCGATTTTTTCAAAAAAATAAAATAAAAATGGGGGATGACTATATTTGAACAAATATGATAGAAGAAAATAAAAAAGGAAGAGAAAAAATAATACAATGATAATGAACTCTAAAAGCAATTATCTAAGTTTACAGGCAATTCAAGAACTTATTTCCCAAGTATCTTAAATCCATGAAATGGAGAAACTCCAAATCCACATTTTTGTAATTTTTAAAAGTTGTAATTGAGATAAAGCTTCACAATTGGTGTTATGTTTACATCTGTATGGTCAACATTTACAGTGCATTACACAAATCTGAAAACTATGGAAATGTTAAAAACAAAGCCACAGGACTTAGAGATGAGATGTTTGAGGAATACAAGTTTTTCAACGCACTATCCAGGTCATATACTTCAATGAATTTCCATGGTTCTTTCTTACTCAAACCAGTTTTGGGTCCAGTTGAGCAACAATGTTAGGAAATTTCCAAATTCATATTGGAAGGGAGGATAGCAAGAGGGATAACAATATAGGAGTCACTCCATAAGCAAATTCCATATCAGAAATATTAGATAATAAACTAGTACTCAAATAGAATTTTTTTAAAACTTTCAAGCACAATAACAAATACACGAGAAAAGGGGTCTACAATGAAAATAAGACAACTTGAAAGCCCCTTGACTTGTGACAGGAATAGCGACCCTAAGGGTACCTGGAGAGGCAAGGTGAATTTGCACCAGTGCACACCCTCTGCACTCTTGTACTTGCTTAAGTTGCATTAGCAATTAGAGCAGATTATAGTATCACCAACGTATAAAATGATACATCAACATCATGTTTCGATTTATACCGTAATGACATACAACACCCAGATTTCAAGATGGTGGTAACATAACTCGAAGATAGCGGTAAGGCTAATTTTCCATATAAAATACAAAAAGCACTAAAACTAAAATGTGCTATTTTTGTTTCCGTGTTACACGATAGAAAAGAGCAGCCAATTTGAGTCATGTGACTTATTTGCATTCATGGATTGCCCACGACAGAATTAAGACACATTGGAAATAAAAGCAACCAATATGCAAGACTCGTTAGAAATAATATTAATATTACTAATGATGTGCAGATACATTAAAGGCAATCAACAACATAGATACAACACTGGTTTACTGTCAAGATCACATGATGAATAACATCATATTTTCACTATAGTTGAGAACAATGTTTTGAGGTTATGGTTTAGCCTTCTCTTCAGGTTCATTTATGTTATGCCAGTAAAATTGTTTTGTGAAATATCATATGTCATATTATAAAAACAATAATTAAATAGAATCATGTGAAAATTCTATAATCTGCCAGATATGTACATCAGCATTGTATCATTCTGTGTTGTTACGTCCTTTCATCATAACGTTCAGAGTTGTATTAATATAATATCAGACAATCAGAGAGTGTGAAGACGAATATATAAATCATTAGAAATAAACCCAACTTTCACATCCTCTTTAATATAAAAAATTAAACACTTGAGACTTCAAAGAATAAATACAGAATATATAAAGAATCTAATATTATAAAAACCGAATATTAAAGTTTTGGTTAAATGATTTTAAATTTTTTAGGAATAAGGTCTCTAATGACAATAAGAAAGCAACAAGAACTTACCTTTGTTATTCCCTTAAAAGTATTAACACCGTCGTCCACAGCTCTTTCAATATCATCCATATAATTATCAGTTGAACCTCTTATAACAATGGTAGCAATTCGAGACTCTTTCCCTTCTAAACGGAAAACCACAACAGATGTATCGCCCAGTTCATCGACACAAATTTCATCAGCATACCCAAGTTCTTCTTGGGTCGGGGTGGTCTGCAATCAAAGTACAAGCATAAAAAATACCTAATACTATCAACCACTAATAAAGAGTCGATTTCTAACATTAAAATGAAAAACAAACCTTCAAACAATGATTTTGTTCAAGAGATTCTTAAAAAATTCCATACTCTGAAGATTTCGTAACATAATACGTTATTAAACACTTAAAATACAATATAAACAGGGCATGCAGTTGCTAAATAATATAGACAATCAAAACTAGTTCACATATTACACATCACTTTATTTATTCCAACGTTTCAACACTGATCAGTGTCTTCATCAGGGCAACTTAAATCAGTTACACACCTCAATTAACATCCCATCTACCATTCAAATATATATACATCAAGTCATTAATAATATACATTTATAAAACATCTCGGTGATATACTCCTCACCTTGTCAATCTTTCTGTCCCGAACACCAAAACCCAACTACTTGTAAAATATAAGAAATACGAATATCTTGTAAAATACTAGATAGTCCTACTTCCCTTAATATTATGTACCTACCGGATTTCATCACCGGGTCCCTCTCCCCAATTGTTTGTTCAAAGCAATTCAATTGACAGATTTTCAGTTATGTCCTAGGATTCAATGCCTTTGTAATAGGTCACAATAAAAATGTGGCACTGGAAGTATTCAAGAGTCCAAATAGAGATTTGTAACCCTTCACTTTTTTTAGACCTTTTCTGCATTATTTGTATCAATCTAAATGTAACATCACAACATGCTCTGTAATCCAAGAAGTATGAATTCTCTATGATATAAAATTATCTACATCTCATTTCCTTGTTCTTCCAAACTCCAACTCGCAACATAAAATACTTTGGGAACTAACAGAAAGGACGTTACAGTAAAGTAATGAATTGGTGATATTGGCTTAACTAATGAGTTTTCTTAAAATTGGTTAAAACTTAGACTACTACCATCAATTACGTTAACTGATCCTCAAGAATCCATCCCAAAAATATTAAATTTAATATTTAGTTCCTAATTTTTTTTTGTGATATTGGCCATACATTATATTCAACAAATTTGCATTACAAATACAGTGGAACCGGGTTATAAGAGACCTGTTCATAAGAGATTCCCTCTTATAGAGGACAAAACATATTTCCTTACAGTAAATTCTGACACACATGTAAGAAACAAGGACATTTTTCACGAAATTTCAAAGATGTCCCAGCAAGTGCAACAACATTGCACTCTGTTTAGCATCAGCATCGGTACTGTCGAGACTCTGCAGAACTGCCAGGACATGTGAGTGGAAAATGTGTACTAGTACAACCTATGAAAACGATGAGTTTCGTCCAAAATGTGAGGATGAGCTGTACTCATGTTCCTTTTCTACATGTACAGGAGGCAAGGTGAATAAAGAAACTCTTCGAGCAGATTGTCAGCTGTGTAGGGGGAAAACTCTTCCCCCATCTCCAAGTCTCCTGTATCAGTAGTAGGAAACTCCTTGCATTTAGATAGCAGCCCCCACCACTGGAGACTGGAGGATGAGGAATGTCATCTGAAGTACGAAAATATCTCCCTTGATAGGAAAATCTGTGTGAAAATAGTATGTATTTGACCCACAATAAAAAATAACTTTGTTTACATCTCGGAAATACATCTGAAAGAAGGACATCTTTGCTTTAATCAAATAAATATAGTTCCTCAACGTTATGAAAAGTTTTCTAATGTATAGTACCTTCCAACCTTTCAAATAAGTAAGTACAAGTGAGTTATTTCATAACAATTATGAAACAATAAATTTATTTAAGGAATAAATAATCTTCAAATTAAAATTGTTAATTTAATCTTTATTTACTTCTTCCACGTACAAAAAATTTGTACATAATCCTTCCATAGCAAACATTCTGATGTTCTTATCATTTGAGCTGTCGAGATATTGTCTTGTCAATGAAGGGTCATTGATACATTTCTAGTTACATAACTCCGTCATATGTTAGTTGGATAATTCAACATGGAAAATATCCTACATAGTACAAGCATATGTCCTTGATCATTATTCGAAAAATCGTCCAAGTTGTTATTAAATAAATTTGAAGTTTATTTTAGTTATATTAATTGTCTAAATAATATTATTTCAAATTGACAATGGAATGTAAATGAGTAAAGTTAACAATATCTAGGGTATATATTGTTTAGTTTGCTGTTACAACTCTATTTGCATAGTTTATTGTGCTAAGTTTCTATTCATTGCTTATAGGTCCGAATTCCTTTTCATATTATCTTGTATCTAATCTATGAGCATCTGTTTTATCTAATCAAGTTATGAAATTAAATGACCTTTAAAAGACAAATTACTATATTTTGCTACACCGTATTTCAGCTAGTTTCTGCCCATCATCTGAAGTTTACATAAATAATACATCCAAACAAAATGTCATAATACCTTATCAAACCGCATCGTCATTTTATTCAGGAAACCACCTACCACATTATTTAGTCATGCGACAATAGTAAAAATCTTTACCTTGATCACAGATGTTAATACAATTTGGACAAGTTTTTGCAATTTATATCATAATGATATTTGTAATTTTGTTATTCATTTTAAAATGCATGTATAATATTTTAGAAGAATTCTTGTAAGTAATTTCACACCTTTACTGAAAGTGAAATCTATTTCATGAAAATAAATATGAAATTATTATGAATTTCCATACACCAAAATGTGAAATTAACACTCTTGACCAAAGTTTTCTCAAGATTGGGTTCACAGGTTTCATACCTTTTAAAGTTTTTGAAGGTTCTGCCCTCTCTTATTGCATATTTCTATATTTGTGACAAAAAAAACCAAACAACAACAATAATTAGTGTGAATTTCCTAAGTAGTCCATTATTTTGATGTAATCAATTGTTGAAATTAATTTCAAATTTGTAATGTATTTGGTATTATATGTTGGCGAGTATGGTCCTCCAGTTATGGATGTCATCATTACCCCACCTCCCAACCCCCATTCCACTATCCTGTATAAACTGTGATGGTTAGAAAAGTGAGGGATATGTTGTGCACGGGCACCTTCCTCAGGTTTCTTCACATAACTCGTCTCCTGTACCACCAGAATGGATATGGTATGCTGTTAGTCACATAACCACTGCGATTGAATATTTGTTTACTTAAATACATTATGGCAGTATATTTTATATTTCCATGACAGTATATATTATATATTATAACTTTTCCATAAACAAATATTTCCTTAGGTGTATTAATAGGGGTCTTATTTCATCAAGACACACCCCATTTTCTCTTGTAATTATTGCTCAAGTACACTGACTATTACAAACTAAACAATTATAAGATGTAATATAATGAGAGTAGTAAGAATAGAGCTAATTGAGTATTCTTTATATCAATAAACAAATAGAAGAAATAACCAAGATTGAAAAAATTTAATGAAACGACATACCTAAGCACTAGTATTTATTTGCAAAATGATCTGAAATTAAATATAACTTCACTATATAGATCTCACATGACATATCTAAAGAAGACTTTGTCCCAAGTTTTAAAGAAATGTTATTAATTTATGTTTTTATTAATGTTTAAAGAAATCACAAAAGAAAAAAAACACACACACACTTCATAATTGGTGACTTTAACATCAATATATTGGAGTCAGATTCAATTACAGATGACTTTACTACTGAGTTATTTGAAACTGGGTATAATACTATAACGGTATCACGAGACCCAATGCACATGACAGACCATGTTTGTTTGTTTTTTTGTTGTTTTTTTGTTGTTTTTTTTGTGGGGCTTTAGGGCTCGTCAACAGCAAGGTCATTAGAGCCCTTAAAACTTGTACAGGTAGGGAAAATGCAGTTACGCACTAGGGAGAGCCAACATGACTCTCCCCGCGTGTGGGACTCGCCGAAAGACTCAGCCATACCCACTAAAAACCCTCCTGCATTACAACTCAAAACACAAATTCCAACATATCTCAAGACTTTACTAAAAACATTTAAAAAAAGAAGAGGAAAGAGGAAAATGAAAGATACCCTAGCCCTAATAGCGTCGGGATCGAAAAGAACAAGAGGTAACCAAGGGAGGTCAGAAAAGAGAAAGGAAGGAGCATGGCACAAGTAAGTGGAAGTAATGCCAGACTCAGCTCGGGGACCCATGTTCGCCAAACACGTACTTACTAGATGTAAGTCCCCTGGGGGGAGATCATGTATTGACAATATTTTTGTAAAAACTAATATTCCTAACATCGAGACTTATAAATTACTCAGGAATATTACGGATCACTATCTGTTAATACTAACTTATCAAATAGAGAAGCAGCAAGCAACAGTCAAGAAGTTTCACACTTACATAGATTACAATAAACTGCACCATGTAATTAACCAAGTAAAGAATCAGAATAATATATATGAACAACAAGGCCCAAACATAGCCATGGACTTGTTAACAAACAAAATAAAAAGCATTGCTCAACTTTCAACTACTACAAAAAACTAAGTAAGAAGCACATACCAAGAAGTAAATGGATAACTAAGGGAATAATTATATCTTGCTAAAAAACACATGAATTGTATAAAATATGGAGACAAGACCCCAATAACACGGCATTGAAATGAGAATATCAAAATTATGCCAAGTATTGGATAAAATTATACAAAAAGCCACACATAATTATGACATTGAAGCAGAAAAGGCTAGCAAAAACAATAAAAAAAACTATGCAGTTTCATTCAAGATGAAATTAGTAAACACACTAATAAAATAGAAAACAACATTGACAATCTTGAAGAAAATGGAATGAAGATAAAAGGTGAGAAGAATGTATCTAAAAATTTAAATGTATTTTTCAGCATGATAGGAACAAATCTAGCACAGAAAATTAAGAAAATACAAGCACAACTACCTAGACCAATAGATGTAACAATTTTCATGTGTCCTACACATACCAAAACATTGATGACAAAAAATGAGGGGGGGGGGACAAATAATGAGAGGGGGGACAAAAATGAGGAAAATGAAAGATATCCAAGCCCTATTAGCGTCTGGATTGAAAAGAACAAGAGGTGACCAAGGAAGGTCAGGAAAGAGAAAGGAAGGAGCCTCATACAAGTAAGTGCAAGCAATGCCAGACTCAGCTTGGGGCCCCGTGTTTGCCAAACACATACTTACTAGATGTAAGTCCCCTGGGGGGTACAAAAATATTATAGTATTATAGTTATGATAGTAATACTCAAGCATAGTATTAAATATATTGATGAGCCTTTGGAATTTATCTTCAACATACGTATAGACAAAGCAACATGGCCCGAACAACTTAAATGTGCCGATATTGTACTTATAATTAAATCGGGAAATAAACACTTAGCAACTAATTATAGACCAATTTCTTTTATTTCCAATATAGCTAAAATAATGGAAAAAATAATAGATAACAGATTAATAGATTTCTTAAATAAAAATAATATCACATGGAATAAACAATTTGGATTTATTAAAAACAAAGGGACTAAAGATGACATGACTTTTATTACTAATTACATATTTAGTAATCTGGATAAAAGTAAGTATACAATAGCAACATTCATTGATTTAGCCAAAGCCTTCGACACAGTTAACCATGGAATTTTATTAAGAAAACTCAAAATTTATGGCATTTGAGGTGTTGCTTTAAATTTGATTGAAAGCTACTTAAATAACAGAAAACAACGAGATAAAATTACAAATAACATCAGTGATTTTCTACCGATGGTTATCGGTGTACCTCAGGGTACTATACTTGAACCACAGCCACGTCTAATTAATATAAATGACCTACTATGTTCCAATGTCAATTCCTGTAAAATCTCTTATGCAGATAACACAGTAGTACTTGTCTCTGGAAAAAATTGGAACCAGGCCAAACGGAAAATGAATGAAGAATTAAGTAAAGTAGATAACTGGATCACTTTGAATGAATTATCACTAAATAATGAAAAAACAGTTTATATTCCTTTTGGTTGTTATAGTGATAATATTCCTAATAACGTATCTATTTTTATTAACGGCAAAAATATTGATAAGAGTTAATCATACTAAATATTTAGACATAGTAATTGAAATTTCATACTAAATATTTAGGCATAGTTATTGTCATTTCAAATGGGATAAACATGTTGATTATAAAACTATATAATTAAGACAACTAAGTTTTTGTTGTTTATTTTTTCTAAGACAAGGGAATTTATGACAATCAAGCAATTAATAATGGTATATTATGCTTTCTTTATTAACATTGCTAGTTATGGTATTATCACATGGGCACATGGGAGGGGGGGGCTGCTTATAATAATGTGTTAAATAGACTTCAATTGTTCCAAAATAGGTTAATAAAAATATTTCGAAGACATAATACTTTCAAACTTTTACTAGAGAAAGAGAGTTTTTTAATAGAAAGCCTAATGTATTGTTATACAGAACTTAAAAATAGTTATATATCGTCTAGAAGTGTAGCTAGAAATAAAAATTTAATTAATCCCATATTGTGCAAGGAAATTTCTATAAGGAATGTAAAATAGTAGCAATCCAAACCCATAATAAATATTCAAATAATCTCAAAGTATTAAATGTTTAAAAAAATCAAAACAATTATAAAAGCATGGATTGTAACACATAGTTTAAATAGATAGATAGATATAGATAGATATAGATATAGATAGATAGATATAGATATAGATAGATAGATATAGATAGATAGATATAG